>BDDA01000696.1:30505-53792 GCA_001662385.1 Chlamydomonas asymmetrica
GCCTGCAAGGCCAGGGCCTTCCTCACAAGGGCACCTGCACTGTCATGGATGGTCCTGTTGGAGCTGGAGTTGGTCAGCAAACTTTTCCTGTGTGCATGTGCGTCCGGGACGCACACCACGGCGCAAGGGAAGGCTGTGCAACTGCGTGAGCATGTGTGAGGTGGCAACAGCGGCATGGACATCGTGGCATGCATCCTGTCCACCGTCTGCCGATGCATGCAGCTAGCCATGCCTTTTTCTTGCAGATTGTGCTGGGGACCATCTCTGATATCAGCCAGGCCATTGGTTGGTTGAAGACGACGTTCCTGTACGTACGGGTGAGTGTGTCGAGCCATGCCGGACACGCCTGATGCGCACCACAGTCGTACATGCTAGGTCGCCGAAACCGCAACCGAACCGAGACTAGTCCTACGTTTTGACCTGTCCGATCATGTCCCTGGGGATTCGGCCAGGATCAGCAACACGCAGCACCGGCCTGGCCTACTCACTGGTACATGTGCTGAGCTGCAGCCTGTTGCATGGACACGAACAAGGCCGTTTCCGCCTTTCCGGCGATCGTTTGTGCTTGTGGGCCAAATGCGGCAAGGGTGGTAGTGCACAAGCACTTGCTGCTTTGGTGAGCTATCACCTCCTGTCAATGCGCGGAAGGATGCTCTGGCGCCAAGCGTGTCACGGCTTCTGTTTTGCTGCGTCCTGGCTGCGTATGGTATGCAGGCCAAGCGCCATCCTGCCAAGTACGGCCTGCTGGCTGACGCGCCGCCGGCAGGCGGTCAGGCCGATGCTCGGTGGAGCGACCAGGCGCTTGAGTCCATGATGCGTGACAAGCTGGTGATGGCCAACGTCAAGGACTTGGCACGCATTGGCCTGGTGCGCTGATCAGTAGGCGGCCCATTCCCGCTGGCTGGCCGAGCGGCGTTAGCGTGTACACACTGAGACGCAGGCTTGGCCTCCAGAAGCCATGATGAACATGAGCCATAGATGAGCAGCTCTGGACTGCAAGCATTCAGCAAACCATTAGCATGAAACAGTGTTGCACGCATCACTGTGAATTTTACATGTGCGTCGGTCCCCAATGCATGCGTCACCAGCGCACACACATGACAGAGTACATTGCATGTGATGGGTGTGGACCTGTGTGGCTTGTGTGCGGCTGCGGGCGTGCGTTGCGCGCGGCGCGGTGCTGTGTGCAGATCCGTGAGGACGAGGACGGCATGGGCCTGGCGCCGCTGGACCCCGGCCGCATCGCCGTGCAGGACTACATCCGCCTGCCCACCATGGAGGCCATCACCAAGGCAAGACAGGCAGCATCCAAGCGACAATGCTTCACTGTCATGCGACGGGATCAGCCAGATTGATGGGCCACAATGGGTGCGTGTATCTCCGCGTTATGTTGTGCAGGTTGGGGTCAGCTGCCACATCTCCTCCCTGCTGCGGGTGGTAGCCATGAGCAAGGAGCTGAGCAACATATCGCTGAGGAGGTGAGCAGGTTGGGAGGTCCCATGCCCGCTGCATGCGCAGGTCTGATACGTATCACTGTCCGTGATCACCTCTGATTTGTGCAGCTACTAGTTGCCGCTCAGCAGCGCCCCCATGCCGTTGTTGCGACAGGCCGAGTGTTCATTACAACCAGGAACTGGCCGGCTGGATGGCTGATCATGTGATCATTAATGAGCGGCTGTGCTACACGCTGCACTACCGGCTGCAGTGATTCTCTGCCACATGGACAAGCGCCCCGCATGGCGGTTATGAGTTATCCCAGACGCTGATACATGACGTGTTTGCGTGCCTGCACGCTGTGCCTGTGCTGCAACGTCTGCGTGCATACATGCGCTCACCAAAGGAGCGACAAGCGCGTGCTGAACGACATCAACAAGCGTGAGACCACCAAGTACCCGGTGCCTCAGGCCAACAACCCCGCCAAGCCCTGCGAGCGCATCAGCAAGGCCACGGAGAAAATCTACATACTGGTGAGGGCGGTGGTGAGGGTGGTGACCCTAATACATCCGACAACCTGCGGACTCGCCCCCGCAGGAGTGAGATACACCAGCTGTCATGCTCTCACTCGCACAGTGCTGCGAATGTGCACCAGCCAGGCCTGAGGCACCTGCCTCACTGCCTTGCTGTGCTGCGGCGGGCGCTGTGGGTGCCACACCCACCTGCGCAGCTCGCGAACCTTGTCGGGCCCTGCTCGACCACGCGTATCTGTGGATGATTTACCAGTGCTTCCGCTCTGCATTTCGGCATTTGTCGCTCCATGCATCGTGTGCGCAGGTGGGACGAGGCTCTGCGGATGTTTGACCTGTGCTTCCACACTTCCACATTTGCGGTGCCATGCGGCGCCTATGCGTGCAGGTGAACGAGGCGCTGAGTGATGCGCCCTCCAAGGATCTAGAGTACTCCATGCGGCAGGAGATGGAGCAGATCGTCAAGAGCGGCCAGCGCATCGCAGGCGCAATGGTCAAGTGCGTGCCTGCATGCAAAACGGTGCAATGGCTCAAGTTACGAACCATGATCAGGGCTGGGGCTGTACCGCTGGCGCCTCGCATGCGACTGGCATCCGACTGTGAAGCAAGATGCAGCGATCTTGCGCATGTGCATCAGTGCTCCGGAATACGTTAGTTGGGTACAGGAGAACACAACAACGTGCACCGCGTGGCTTTGGACTACGCATGCAGCACTGCATGCTACCATCAGTACATCACACACTGTGACGTGTACCGCATGCACACTGTGACGTGTACCGTATGCACACTGCGCGGCCCCACGGGAATCACACTGCATGGCCCCATGGGCGCTGCCGCTTCCTGACACACTGTGACACGCTGCTGCGCAGGTACTTTGAGTGGCGCGGCGACCTGGCCGGCACCGCCAACGCGCTGCGCCTCGTGCGCAACCTGCGCCAGCGCATGTGGGACGATTCGGGGCAGGTCAGTTGAGTGGGGCAGGTGCCACACCTGGTATGCACCAGGGCAGCTGTCACGGGCTGCTAGCATGCTCTGTAACAATACTGTCTTGAATGCTTGCATGTAATGCCACCGCGCACGATACTGTGTGTCTGGGTCTGTTGCGGAACCGGTATCTATTAACGGGCAATCGTGCGGGAAAGCCTTCCTTTTGCTTCACCGTTTGGAGGCGAATGTGATCCGATGTGCGCGTGCAGGTGTCGCGCCAGCTGCCCAATGTGGGCACGCTCATCGCTCAGCGGCTGCAGGCCGCGGGCTACACCTCGTTCGACGCGATGATGCGTGCGCGCCCGCTGGACCTGGAGAGCGCAGCGCTGCGCAACCACCCCTTCGGCAAGTGCAGTGAATCACCGCCGCAGCCGACAGGCTGCACGCAGCTGCATGAGCAACTCACATGCTGCTGGCTGCGCTCAGGCTGCACGAGCATGTGGCCTTGGCAAAATGGGTACGTAAAAAAGTGCGCCTGGGGCTCAGCGTTCAGCATGGCAATTTGACTAGCAGCATTGAACGAGCTTACGGTCCCTCTGTTTCGTTGCAGCCAGCCTTGTCTATAACCCAACCTCAAAATTCACCCTAGCTGCTTTAGTTGGGAACTCCGTGGATGTGCTCCCGGATGTTGCCGTGCTTGCAGGCAGCACGCTCAAGCATGACATGGCACGAATGCTGCCGCCAAAGGTGCACATCGCCGTTCAGGTCCTGCCGCGTGCCTCAGGCGGCGTCGCCAGCAGCAGGGACGCCCGGGTGGAGGTGGAGATCACCCTGACAAGGTGACGCCCTGCTGGCATTGCATGCTTAGACCTGTGCATGGCAGCACCATAACCAACACATGGACCACACCATACCGAATACATCTGCTGCCTGCCGACAGAGCTACGACTTACAAGCCAACAAGCCGTTGCACTGCACTCAGTTGTGAGCATGCGTGTTATTTGGGTTGCGTGCTGTCAATCACCTCACGGCGATTCAGGCAGGGTGAGGTGAGCGCTGCCGGCGCCGCGGAGCGCACGTACGCCAAGCTCGTGGCTGGCAGCAGCTACAACGACCGCCTGCTGGTGTGCAGGGGCGTGGTGCTGCAGACGTTCGAATCGCCTATGACGGTGGGTGCCTGCGTTCAAGCGAGCGCTGCACGCTCTACAATGTGGTCCACATTTTGTTCCATGGGCAGGGCTGCTGAGCAAACACCTACGTGGAATCACGGTATGGTATTGTCGCCGGGTTGTTCGCTCACGATGGGTTTTTGGCTGTGCTGTCTGTTTGCCTGTAGGTGCGTGTGGGCATGGACCTTCCACACGACCGCACCGCAGACTGCCCCATCGTCGCCAGCGTGCTGGTGGACAAGCTCGTGGGCGTCGACACGGTGGCCAGCGTGCGAGCGCGTCTGTCTCCCTCAGGCGACGTCCTGCTGGTGCAGCAGCAGGGCAGCGGCTGCGCTGCTGGCGGCGACCCCGCAGGGGCCGGCGTGTTCACACAGCAGCAGCAGCAGCAGCAGCAGACCATGATGGCCGGCAGCTTGACGTGCTACAGCGGGAGTGTGCGAGACAGCGCCTCGGGCCTCTTCGCGTCGTCAAAATTGACCCAGTCATCTCAACGTGGTGGTGCTAGCGGATCTACTGGGTTCGACAATGATGAGGGTCCAGATCAGCCGGGCAGCGGTTCCGGAGCGGGCCGGAGCGGCAAGGGCGGCGCCAGCGCGATGGTGGTGGACAAGCGGGCCAAACAGCGTAAGCCGGTCCGATCCGCACAGCAGACCATCCAGGAGGCGCTCGCTACCGCCAGCGCCAAGCAGCGTGCCGCTGCAGCGGCGGCGGCCTCCGCGCCACCTGCGGGCGGCCCGGCAGCCTCATCGGCCGCTGCAGCGCGTGCAGGCAGGCCAGCCAATGGTCTCGGCGGTTTTGGGGGTCTCGGTGTTGGCGGTGCGTTCGGCGCTGCTACAGATACTGGTGTGTTGCAACCTTCGCCCTTTGACGCTCGTAGCGTTGGCAGCCGTGAGGGGGGTGTGGAGCGGCCCCACAGGCTTGGGGCGACAACTGGTGGCAACGCAATGCTGGGGGGAGCCTCCAGATCTTTGCAGACCCTCGAATCCGTTTCCATGTCCATGCCCGGTGGTAGCGGATTGTTCTCATTGGCGGGTCCCTCACAGCAGTCGCTTCAACCGTCACTCCCTGGCCGCAGCTACCAGACCGCTGGAGATGACGGCGGCGGCGACGGCGACAGGCAGGGCGCAGCTGCAGCAGGTCCAGCGTTTGGCACCATGGGTGCTGCGGCCGGCTTCCTAGGGGGTGTCAGCGGTGCGGGACACGCGGGCCCTGGCATGAGACCGCCGGCTGCACCGTCGGCTGTTAGCCGATACGCAGCGGTAAATGACGGCATGCTCGGAAAGGGCTGGGGCCACCGCACCACCATGACTGCCGATACGCCTGCGCCAGTCGAATCAGGCCAAGCACGGTCGAATGCCATGCAACAAAAATGGGTGCTTGGCAGGGACGCATTCAGCGCTGCCGATGCGGACGTTGGCATGCATCATGCACACGGCAGTGAGCCTGCCCGTAGCTGCCACGCCACGGAGCACCCAAGCGGTGCACATGCGGTGGCCTCGCAGCCACCGGCACAGGCAGGGTCAGCAGCAGTAACGGTGGCGGCGTACAATGCGGGCGAGCAGCAACAGGTCAAGTCCTCATGGGCCTGCTTTGGCCAGCCAGCACTGCTGCCGCCCGCGCGTCAGCAGCAGGCAGGTGTGCGCCCCAACGGCCCCCTCACCGCAGCTCTGCAGCAGCATGCACACTGCGGTGGTCACCCCTCTGGCATCACCAGCGTCCTGGGAGCCCCCGCTGATGCCCACTCTGGCATGTACATGGGTGATGATGACGACGATGACGATGACAATGGCAACACGGACAGCGATGACGATATGCCGGTGTTCAGTTTAGGGACACACGCGCCGGCCGGTTACGGCCAGCGCGACCCATTTGGTGGCCACAGCGGCACGCATGGCGCCGCTGGCGGCACACCTGCGGCTGTTGGTGGCGGCGCGGTGTCCGGCGCCAAGGCACGTCTGCTGGGCGCTGGTGCCAAGCACGACCGCAACGCACTCGACGCGCTGCAGCAGCTGGAGGCCAAGAAGGCGCGCCTGGGTGACACCACACACCCGCTGCTCCCGGTACCCCAGCGGCCACCATTGCAGCCCGTGCAGCTGGAGCAGCAGGCCAGTCAGCAGCGCATGGCACTGACAGAGTCAGGTGTGTTGGGCGGACACGGTGCGACCGCAGGCGTTGCACTCGCCGCAGCCGCTGCCATGACTGCACCGGCCGCTGCTGTCCCTGGGGCCGCCAAACCCAAGATCAGGATGCCCCGGCTTCCCCAAAGGCCTCAAGCCGCGCTGGGTTCGGGTAAAATCATGCCTTTCGATCCCTCCAACCCCTTCTCAGCAGGAGCAACGCCATCTGGGCTGCTAGGCGGAGCGAGCAGCAGCGCTTATGATGGATCAGACGGTGTCAGCATGCGGCCGGCATCCTCACAGATAGCGCTGCTGCATGACTCTGCTGCGGCGCCAGCCACCGCGTACGGTCATGGTGACCAGCTGTCGGCGCTGCAGCCCACGCGTCGTGCTGCCGATGGCACAGCGGGTGCGTCGGTGGCCGGTGTGGCGGCGCAGCCGGCTGCGCTGGACAGGCGCGTCAGTGGGGCTCCTGCTGCGGCTCCTGCCATGCCTGCAGGCGGCGGTGGCGGCGGTCAGGACTGGAGCCGTTACATTGCGGGTGAAAATGCGCAGCAACGCGGTAGAATGGCTCAGCCGTCGCAAAGCAGCGCGTCGCACCTCGCAAGAGCCAGCGAGTGGCGGCGCGTGACTCCTCAGCAGCAGAGGCAGCAGCAGCAGCAGCAGCAGCAGCAGCAAAGGATGCTGCAGAGCCGCGCAGTGGCGCCCGCTGCCGTGGCAGCAGCTCGATATGCATCCATGCCAGCGGTTCACCCCGGGATGTATGGCCAAGCCGCTGTGCATGACGGGCAGCATGCCTGGCCTGACCACGTCAGCGCTGGGGAGACCCAGATGGCAGGACAGATGGACGAGGAAGCATCATGGGTGGGCATGCCACATGATGGCGTGGCAACCATGAACCATCCTGACACCAGCACAACCAAGCATGCAGCGGCGCTTGGCGTGCGTGCTTCAGCACCACCGCTGCACAGTGGTGGTGCCGCCATGAAGCTTTGTGCCGGGCCCTCGTACCAGCCCGCAAGAGCTCTGCCTGCCATGCACCCCTCGCTGGCCGCTCCTGCTGCAACGGAGCAGGATGCTGCTGAGCGCGGCTGGAGGGGCGGAGGGCACAGCAGCGGCGGCGGCAACGGCGGCGCCCTCAGCCCTGGCGAGCCCCGTGCCACCGGCTGCAGTGTGCAGGCAGCAGCTGGTGGCGGTGTTGCCGGGGGCAGTGATGTGGCAGCAGCAATGCGGCCAGCGGGCCAGCTGCGGCGCTCTGAGCCGCTGCCACCAGCACCGCCATCTCTGCATGACGACAGCAGCCAGGACGTACTGGGTGTGTTTGCGGCCTTCTTTTGAGGCATTCCAAGCTCGACAGCTTGCACTAGATTGCTAGGAGCAATCATGTGTGTGTGATTTTGCACAGCATTTGAGTCCAGGTCCAGGCGTTTTGCGTTGTTCACAACTTCGCGTGCAAGCAGCCGCACAGGCCCTGTGGCGCACGCATCGAACCACTCCTGGTGCGATTTGTGGCCAGAAAACCTTGAACTGCATGGCAAGCGTGATGCCGGAGTACCTTCCTCACGTACATACAAGTGCAACATGAATCCGTAGGTCCTGGGCTAGAACCATGGGTAGGATCAGGGTAGAACCTTCACAACATTCAATCCATAAACCATCTAAATGTCAAGTGTGTGACCTGGTGTGTGATACTGCGATGTGCTACCGCGATTCCATGTGACTACGTGACATTGCTCAGCAATGCTCAGCATGCGACTCTTGGCTTGGATGATCGTGCAAGCAGCCAGGCATTGGGGCGCAGAGACGCATGATCATGGAAACCGCGTGCGCTGAATCACTGAATGCGAACCATCATTGACCTTACAATGCCTGTGCGTGCCCCTTTGCCACCCTTGAGGGCTCTTGTGATGTTGCCATGCCGTCAACGGTCTATGATGGCATTATGGCGTCGCCTGCCGCCTGAGGGAGGGTAGGATTACAATGGGCGGAATGGCACCTGACGGGCCAGAATGGGACCCAGGGGAGGCGGTGTGGGCACTGCGCGGTGACCGCAGGCATGTGCCAAGGCAGGTAGAATGCATGCATGCGGTTCCCCGCTACTGTGCCATCTCGACGCCATGTGCTTTGCCTGCTAAGGTGCATCCAGTGCCTTGTCGGCAACAGCTTGCCGTGCGCGCATGTAAAGGGATGAAATGACCAACGCATCAACAAGGTGCCGGCAACACCAAAACAGCATACAGTCTCGATCACGACCTGAGCTAAAGGGCTGGCCAATACTTGTGCAGCAGGCTAAGCTGGGAGCCTTGATGTCTCACCGGCAACTCTCTTCGTAGGTCCTGAAAACCATCTCTACTCACGAACACGTGCCTGCGCCTGATGGGCTCAGTCTTTAAGGATATGAAATACGGTACATGAAGCCACACCAGGGCTACGTTCCTACACTATCACACGCAACCACCACCATAGAGACAGACACATCACCAGCACACTATTGTGCAGCGCGTGCGTCAACGTAAAAGCAGCGAAACGAGGTAAATGATGGTACAGCGATGCTGACATCACCAGCATCCAACAAAACAGCCAGCCAGGGACTTAGAGCGCAGCAGGGCGCAGCACACGGCACGCAAAATGTGGCAGCCAGCTGCACACCAGGTGAACGCAGGGCGATGCACAACGCTGCAAACATGCCCCCAGCATAAGCTTCACTCTGGCATTTGCATCACGACCACGGCCGCTGGGGGCCGGATGGCGGTCATGGGCCGCGGCTTGGACAACTTCTTGCGGGGGCGCTGCTGGTGCAGCTGACGCTGCTGTGCCTGGTCCGGCTGCGCCTGGTCCGGCTGCGCCTGGTCCTGCTCGCCTCCGTGCTGCTCACCTGGCTGCGCCGCGAGCAGCAGCGCGCCGTTGGCAGGCGGCTGCTGAGCGCGCTGGGCCTGCGGCTTCTGCAGCAGCTGCTGCGGGCGTTGCGGTTGTGTGTAGCTAGCGATGGGGGTGGCTGGCGTGTCGTCCGCTGCATCCAGCAACAGCTCCAAGCCGCCGTACTCCCAGAGAGACCCGTCCTCATCGTCATACTCAGCAGGAGCTATGCTGCTGGCATTCCTGGTGGGGGTGGTGGGGGTGCTGCTGCTAGTGCTGGCACTGACAGCGGCCGCGCTTGCCGCCTGCCGCTGCGGAGCGTCCACATGCACCAGACGATCCTGGTATGCCTGGCTGGTGGAGCTGCTGCGGCTGATGTTAGCCTGCTGCTGCTGCGATGCTGCCGGCTGCGACTGCCGGAGCTGCTGCACCTGCTGCGGAGGCAGAGGCGCCGCTGTGCCCGAGCTCGCCGCCGCTGCCGCCACCCGCGCCCGCTTCCTGCTGGCCTGCTGCGTCTTGCTGACCGCCGCCAGCCGCAGCCGCTCCTCGCGGCGCTTCTGCAGCAGCTGCAGCCGCGTCGGGCGCGCCACCACGCCCGCCGGCGGGCCTGGCAGGAACTCAGTCTCGTACCCCAGCGTGCGGTACGACGCATGCAGCTGCGCCAGCTGCTGCGGGCCCAGCATGCCTGCGTTGAGCAGCACCCTGCAGCGCAGCTCGTGCGCGCGCAGCAGCTCGTGCGCCGCGTGCGGTGCGAAGCGCGCCGCCGCAAAGCCCTCGACCAGCAGCACGAGGTCCACTGCGTTGTACGCGCCCAGGTGCGCCGCCGCGTGGCGGGCGCAAAGCTCCAGGAGGGGCGCACCCGCCGCGCTGAGCGACAGGCCGATTGAGACCGACGCGCGTATGAGCGCGCCGGCCGCGGCTGCGGCGTTGGCGGCGGCCGGGGGCGAGAGCTCCCCGGCCACATGCAGCGCGCGGACGCGGGCCGAGGCCGCAGCGAGCGCGCCGTGGTGCACGGCGGGCGGCAGGATGCGGCCGATGCGCCCGAGCATGAGCACGGTGGTGAGCAGCACCGGGGTGGGCAGGGAGGGCAGGGAGGGCAGCAGCGCCTGCGCCATCTCGGCAGTGAGATCGGCGTCGGGGATGAACCCCAGCAGCGCCGCGCGCTGCTTCAGGCGCGCTACTGCAGTGACGCTGCGCACCAGGTCCACGGGCTGGTAGAGTCGCAGCTTTTGCCGCACCTGCAAGCGTGCACATAGCCATGACGCTCACCCTTAATCTCAAGAGCGCCGAGTGGTGTGTGCTTCGCGCTTACCACACAAGGATGCACCAAACCAAGAAAATGAAACCAGAGCACATGGCAGGCCGGGCCAGCACCGCAACCAGGGAGCGATCGGACGCTGTTTGCCGTCTGCAAGCGTACATTCATGCACATCACGCATGGAATTGCATATGATTGCGAGCTGTTGCAGCGAGGGAATGCACGAGAGAGCGCCAAGGCACTGCGCGTGTCATAGCCACCACCAAGGCGCCCTACACATTGCTCTGCTCAGTCCCACCCCTGCACCCGGCACACAGCGCACCTGCAGCCAATACTCAAACATCCACTCCTCAGGCGGCAGGAACGCCAGCCGCTCCAGGCACCAGAGCGAGCCCGCCAGCTCAGACGGCCCGAAGTCCGCCAGCTGCTGCTGGGCCACCAGGCAGAGGTCCACGAGCCACAGGTTCGGGGGCCGCACCCCTATGCGCTCGAGCGACCAAAGCACGTTGTGGAAGGCGCGCGGCGAGGGCGTGGCGCGGAACGCGCGCAGCACGTACTGGCAGAACGACTTCTTCCAGTTGCGGTCCGGCGTGTAGCGCAGCTGCGCCAGCGCCCAGCCCACCGCCGCGAGCGAGGGGAGACTCATCCTGTTGAAGCGCCGCTGGCAGGCCCACAGGAAGTGCAGCATCCAGCGCGCAGGCGGCTGGTAGCGCAGCGCTGCGACGCCCCACAGCGTGTTTGACAGCGCGGTGGGCGGCCCCGAGGTGAACTGCCGCGTGCAAGCCTCGGCCTGGTGCAGGAACGCCTGCCACCAGCCTGAGGACGGCTCTGCCTGGAGCACACCGAGCGACCAGACGAGCGTGGACAAGCCACGCGCGCTGCACCGCGGCATGCACAGCTCCGTTACTTCCAAGAACGCCTCCTTCCACGCCCGCCCCGGGTCGAAGCGGAGGCGAGCCAGCGCACACGCCGTGGTTTGAAGGACCAACACCCCAACGCTGCAACGCACCAGGCTAGCTGCGGACAGCTCGCCCGAATGGAGCAGCTCTGACACCCAGGTGTCTGGCACAGGGAACCCGTACGACTGGCGGAAACGAGATAACGACCATAGCAGGCGGGCTGTGTGCTGTCCCCTGAGTTGGGGCGCGAGCGACACTGCACGCGCGCACGCAGCTCTCAGCAGCGGCCCGTCATAGTAGTGCAGCCTGGCGAGCGACCAAGCACAGTCCACCAGCAGGTCAGGCTGCAGGTCCTGCACGTGGATAAGGAGCGCTGCTGTGAGGTCGCCGAGCAGCGTCTGCAGCAGCTGGTGCAGGAAATCATCGCTAGGCGGGGCTGCTGCTGCCAACTCCGGCAGTCGGCGAAGCGCGTGCCTGCGGGTGCAAGGAACACAGAAGCGCAAACCACTATTATGAAGCAAGCTGCCTCAGGTGCCTTGTCAACGTACCATATGAGCACATAACAACACAGGTGACAAAACGAAAACAGTCAGCGCAACTCACCCCAAATGGATGGCCTGCAGCTCCACCCGGTGCATACGGACCAGCCGTGACAAGCTGTGCCAGCTGTCGCAGGTCTGAATGCTCTGCAACAGGAGCATGCTGTCCACGTCTGCTTCAGAGGTCTCGTTGGTGCGTGCGTGTCGCAACAGCGTCCGCCCGCCCCAAACGCTTGCCGAGGCAGGCTGCAAGCCCTGCAGCTCAGCACCGTTTTCAGGCTGCTGCTGCTGCTGTTGCCTTACAAGCTTTGGGCGTGGTCCCATGCGGTGCGGCTGTGTCTGGGCAGAAATATGTGCGGCGGCAAGCCCCAAGAGCTGCGACTGAGACGCATGCAGGTTATCCACTGTGCCCAGGTCTTCACTGCTTATGAAATCCCCATCAAAGCCATCCAGGCCGATACTGAGTTGGTGGTGCCCGCGGTGATGCACCACGGGGGCCAGCTCGGCTGCGTCTGTGGCCAAAACATGGTGGCGCCGGCCGTTGACGGCAGAGGTGTCTGCTGTCAGCGCCGGCAGCGCTGCTGCGTGAGCAGTTGTTGTCGCTGTAGTGCTGTCAGCAGCAAACGCTGGGGCTGTTTGACGCGAGAGCCGGGGTGGGCTGGGTGCAAGCGCTAGGTGCGCGAACACAGCCTGCGGCACACAGAGTCAAACACACCTCAGCAGGGGGGCTGACATTGCTGAAGCAAACGCATGTGTATCGGATACATATGCACACCAAGAACTCTCAGTGCAGGGGCGATCCTTCCTGCTGGACCACCGTGAGTGCTCACCGCTCCAGTTTGGCTTGCGGGTGATACCGCAGAAACGGCTGCTGATGTGGCAGCTGATGTGAGGGCATTGCTAACCTGCAGCTGTGCATGGGCTGTTCTGTGCCTGCGGTATGAACACAGAGGTGACGTTTTAGGCAGAGCGGCTTGGCGCGCACATACTGTTGTGTTGACGACAGCCAATCCATGCTGACACAAGCAACTTGCCTGTCCAATGCCAGCACAGATATAAGAGACCTTGAGCTGACTTTGGAGCGTCTGCAACGACCAGCAAGTGCCCCTGCAAGGCACAGGGCTTCACTGCCTGGCCCAGGTCCAGCCACTGCGCTGCCCAATGGGGGCAGCACAGGTCGATTCATGCGCAACTTCGTAACCTTCCTAGCGGCCGCATTCACTTGCTGCTTACGCACGGGCGCGACACACTTGTTAAAATGAAGTCCTCAAAAAGGAGGGGAGATATCAGGAAGAAGCGACCAGAAGACGACAGTATTGCACGCTAGTCTGGGATATTGGATAATCTAGGTGTTGTGCCCATCACAGCGCCTGTGGATGGCCGACAACGCAAGGAGAGAGGGAGTGTCCAGTCGAGTTTGATCAAGTGCAGAGTCCAGGAGGGCTTTGGTCAGTTTGGCTAAGTCCTGTTCGAGTGTGGCCTGTTTCACAGAAAGCGTGGCCAGCACTCACATCCTATACGAGGGCTCCATGAGATTTTGCAGGGCTGCAGGCTAAGAACCTAGGCGCATGGAACAGCCGAGACCGAGTGTCAACGCGTACATGCAAAATGCCTGCTGGTTGCCCTGGTTTCGGTACGGACCGTCGAAAACATCATCAGGTACGTGCTTACACAAGTGACTTTGCTCTGACCGTCTTCGTGTTTTGCAGAAGAACAACCAAATGCTGTAATCTTCATCTCCCCTCTGTCACCGGCTTGACTCTTGACTCGGGAGTGCCGTACAACTCACAACACGTCAGAGGGACCTTCAAGAGCTTGGTCGATAGATCAGCCCAGCCCTACAAGGGGCTCTACACGCCTGGAGCTTTGACCAGAGAGCAAGTGGCCTCTGCATATGGCGCTTCCTATGGAGCCTGCACCTTATTCGGCGCTCAAACAGTGGGCGCTTGCGCTCGCGGACAAGCCTGACATTGGCGAGGACAGTGTGGAGGTGCTGCTGCAGCTAACTAACGATGTCGTGGGTAGTGCTGAAGCGCTGGAGCCACCCACGCAACGTGAGCTTTGCATGGCCAAGGCGATACGCCAACTAGGCTCTTGCCAGGGAGGAGGGGAGTGTCGTTCTGGGCGAGGATATCCCAGAAGCCGACAGAGCAGCAGCGGTCCAGTTGCTGATCTGGTGGAGAGCTATATCGGGAGGGCAACTGCAACTTGAGTGCACGCTCAGTTGGTGCTGAAACTGCAACCGGTGACAGTTTGCCAACCGCACCTGGTCAAAGTGCAGATTTCTATCGCTGTACCTATCGCTCTGCTGTCACAGGTCACACTGCACGCCTCGTGACTCCTCTCCTCCAGTTCGTGAACAAGTCCAACGGAAAGGTCCGTGGTTGTAACGCTCCAGCCTGGGTTTGACCTGCCACGCGGCTTACCTGGTTGTGACTGGATATGCGTTGGCACCAAAGCACCGAGACCCTGACTGGGCTCCCTGTCTGCCTTGCCCTGTCGTGCACCAGCTGTAGAGGCTGTGTCATGTGATCCTGGACCAGTGCAACACACACGTGCGCTTTTTGAGTCGGCCATGATCGTTGTGCAACCGTTCTGGCTGTGATAACGTGCAACTGCAGTTTGCAGACACAGTCTTGTACAAGGTCCTCAAGCTCGTTTCGACTCTGAACAACGACTGCACGGCTGAAGATGTTGACCACGAGGATACCCACGCAGCTCTGCTGGAGATGTTCAGCAGCACGCGAGAGTGAGTTGCGTCAGTGGGCGCTATTCATGAGCCAGGCCAAAGCTACCCTTGTAGGGAGAACCAAGCCCTGCTTTCAGTCCGCCCTACTGTTGGTGTAAGCACCGAAGCTGTGCCACCTGCGCCAGAGCGCTTTTGAGAGCCGAGTATCCACCTCACGGTAGTGTAACGGGTGTTGCACGTGATACTGCTGCAGCCTCATCCTCAACGAGCAAGTTCCAGTGCGCTGGAGACGGGCCGTCAGCGGAGGCGTTGGGGAGCTCATCATACACCTCTTCAAGCTTATGGTGCCGCTCTCGAAGGACGTTACGTTCTCGGTCGACGACGGCGAGGTGGCTGGCAACAACGCCACGCCCCGCATCGCCGAGGCCATCCCTGCCACCAGCCCAGCCGCAAACATGCTAAGGATACTCGCCAGGGAGCCCGCATTCTCAACGACCAACTCCGCCTTTCCCCTCCTGCCCGGCGACGCACGCGTGATCCTGTCGTGGATGACGACCAACATCATAGGTGGCACCGTGGCGGGAGGCGCTCTGCTGTCTACGGACGACAAGCCGCTCCTGTTGGCATCGCGCCTGGCTGACACCATGGTCCTGATGGGCGGGGAGGTTACGGATCGGGAGGAGTACTGCGCAATGCTGTCTGCGCTGGTTTCGTGGTCGTGCAACGTGGTGGAGAACACGTTGACCAAGGTGCTGACGCCCAACGGCAACCCGCACACAGGTTGGTGCGATGACCCAGATCATCTGGTGCGTTTGGTGCATCCATGTGGGGCATGCATGTTTCGCGTGCTTCGCATACTGAGGCGGGGGGGGCCTGAGGCTGCATGACTGGTTGATCGATGCGCTTCACATGCTGTCGCCTTAATCGGATGGGTTGGTGGTGGTGCCTGCAGCGAGTGTGATGCGTGCCACTGCATGCATGTTGTAATGCACGTTCCATGCATGCAATGCGGCAATCACGAATGCAGCTTCAAGGTCAGGGCAATAGACGCGTGCCTGATGTGCGTCATGTCGCTTGGCGACGCTGCCGCCAGTAAGATGTTTGCGGGCGGCCATGTTCCAGCTTGCAGCCGCATGTACTTTATAAGAAGCACTCGCCCTGGTTGTCGTCTCACACAACTGTACGCGTGCTCTGCGCAGCCGAAGCCACCACCGCTGGGCTGTCGGCCCGCAGCGGCGCCATCACGCGCGCGTCCGCGCGCCTGGCGGCCGTCTCCATGCGCGGCCTGCTCGCCGCCACGACCGCCACCGAGCACGGCACGCCTGACACCACCGCCGCGCCCGCGGACGCCATCAACCAGCTGCAGCACGTGCTGGAGCTGCTGGTGGACCTGGTTGAGACCTGCATGGTGGCGTCGGCCGAAATGGGTCCTGGGAGGGGCGAAGCGGACCGCCTGCTCAGCAGCGCCGCCGCCGTGGTGGAGGACGTGCGGCCGCTGCTGGACGCCGCCGCGCCCGTGCTGGCGCTGGGCACCACTACCTCCTCCGTGCTGTCCCGCCTCAAGCTGCTGCTCATGGCGGCGGCGGCGCAGGTGGCGGACGTGCCACCCGGCGCCGACGCGGCGCACGCCAACGGCGGCGCCAAGGCGGCTGACCCCGGCGCGACAAAGCGCGTGCGCGGGCGGTGGGAGTGGGACGTCACGCAGCCGCTGGTGCTGTCGTATGCACCGCAGGTGGGAAGCGGCTGGGGCGCGCAGCACCTCGCGTGCAGCCTGGCGGAGGCGCTGTGCAGCTGCCTGGCGGGCGTCATCGCGGCAGGCGGCGAGGGCATCGAGCGCATGCTGCTGCTGCTGCCGCTGCCCGTCGGCGGCGCGACCGGCGAGCCGTGCGCGACTGCGCTCGCCATGGCGCGCCTGTTTGTGCTGCGCGATGCCGACCCGTCGCTCGGGCGCGCCATGCTGCCGCTGCTGACCGACACGCTCATCTCTGCCATGGTCATTCCCGGCACCTCGCCGGCAAAGGGCAGCGGCGCCGCGGCTGCGGCGGCGTCCGCCGGTCCCAAGCTGTCGAGCACCATCGTCATCAGCCTGGTGTTCGCTCTGGCAGGTGTGTGTTGAAGTGCAGACGTTACTCTTGTGGGCCCGTGTATTGTGCATATGCGCATGGACAGTGGCTGCACCTGACAGCTGCTGCAAGCAAATGGCGGCCGCAGTGTGTGCTGAAGTGTGGTGGGATGCTGGGGTCACCAAGGTGCCCATGTCAATGTGTCGTCATGCGATGACGCGAGCCTTAGACTGCTGCATCACTGAACTCATGGAGTGATTGGATCGCGCCTCTAAATGCAGGCATGGCGTGGGCGAGCGGCCAAGGCGCGCAGTCAGCCATGTGGACGTACGAGCAGTGCATCGACATGCTGCTGCGCCTGCTGCGCGAGCCAGACAGCCTGGCGGGGCGCGCGGTCGCCACGGGGGCAGCGCCCGGCGCGCACGCGGGGGCGCTGGCGGCTGCGCTGCTGCAGCTCACAAAGGGTATGTGTCCGGGAAGGGGCCGGGGTGCTCTGACGATGCATTGCGTTAACCATTGAACATACCTTGTAGCCAGCCAATCCAGGAAGGGCATGACGCGGGGCCAAGCCCCCGCTGCACGCCGCGAGAAGCAAGCTGCCCGGAAAGAGGAAGGCGTGCATCTGCAATTTCTTACAGCGTGCAGTAGTGCGCGTGAACGCCCGCCATGTGTTGAAAACCCATGTTATCCATGTAAGGGGTGCGATGGGTGAGCTGGCCGTGTGTTGAGTTTGTGTCGTAGTTCTGTAGTAGTATCTCACGCAATGCTTCATCGCTGGGCATTTGATCCTCTCAGCAAATCGCACCTCGCCCTCAGCACATTCTGCTGATAACTCTAGCTGCGTCGCGGCTCCTCATCCACCCCCGCCGCACCACCCTCACCCACCCCCGTGTCCCGCCACGCACAGGCTTCCACGACGCGCGCTCCTCGCTGCGCCGCGACGTGCGCCAGCGCATCCTCATGGTCTTCGTGGAGCTCGGCCTGCATGCCGGCGACGCCTCCGGACCCACCACGGTCGCTGAGATGCGCGCGCTCATGCCGGTCGTGGCCGCCGCGTGCGCGGGCCTGGGCTCCGACGCGGCACGCGCGTCGGGCACCAGCAGCCGCTGGTTCTCCAGCGCTGACCTGGCGGGCTCGCACACCAAGATGGACATGCAGCTGCTCAAGGTACGCATGCGCGTGTGCCATGGGCAGCAGGGAGCGGCGAGGGCACAGGCGGCAGCAAAGCATTTGGGTGCAGGGTGTCTCCATGCGGGGGCAAAGTGACACAAACCTCGCTGTAGTTCTTCGCTTCAGTTGCAACAAGCTGCGATCCACCTTTCCACCTTAAATGCCACGATGCCTGCATACTGACGTAAGATAGCGTTATCCACATCTGGCTGGCATGCACAACGTGCTTCCACCACAAAGCGTTGCTCTTCACGCATGCTGTTCCCCCTTGGGCCCTGCGCCGCGCAGCTGCTGCGCAACTACTGGCTGTACGTGGGCCTGCTGCGCCTGGCCTCGCCGGACGTGTACGAGCTGTTTGACGCGGCGGGCGTGGTGGCGGCGGAGACGCCGCTGCTGGTGGCGGGCGGCGCGGGCTTTGCGCTGGCCGATGACGCCGACGTGCAGGAGCGGCTCAAGGCAAGCGCTGCGCTGTGCCAGGCGTGTGCCAGGGGGGGTCTGGCTGGGCAGGCGGGGGCATGGTGGTATGTGCAGCAATGCCCCATGTGTGTGTTCACGGCGTGTTACGGTGTCGCTCATGCGCGAGCTGCAGCGCGGTAGGAAGCGCGGCATGTGGTGCCGTAACCAAATGCACTGCTCGGGTATTGCACATGTGCAGGAGCATGCTGGCAGCATGGTGTAGTTCACCACGCCCTGCAGCGCCAGGCATATGCATAGGTGCACGGGCTTATATGTACCCTCTTGCATCACATTCCGCACTTCTGCTTCGCCACGCCTGCCTGCCCCCCAGCCTGGTTTTGTGTCACCTTGACTCTTCCTGCTGTACCTGTTGGCCCGCCGCAATCTCCCCATCCCTGCAGGGTGAGTTTGCGGAGCGCCTGGCGCACGCCGGTGCAGTGGCGGACCCCGCGGCCATCCGCTCCACGCTGCTGGGCATGCTCAACCTCGCGCCCGGGGGCGGCCCCAACCTGCCGCCGGACGCGTGCCGCCAGGCGATGCTGCTCATGCTGACTGCGTGCGAGCTGACGCGCGCCTGGGCCGCACCCCTGGACCACGAAGGTGAGCAATAGCCTGGTTGCTCATGCGTTTGGGTCATACCCCAGAGCATTTTGTAGGACGGAGGGTGATGCAAAGCCGGTGCAGGCGTGGTCGTCATCTGGCAGTTGCTCAAATCCTCACTCCTTCACCTGCATGTTGCTCGTTCATGGGCACGCCTTCAAAGCTCTGCATCAATGGCTCTGCGGTTCAGCCTTTGACCCCGACCGTCCTGTTTGTTGATGACTGTGTATGTCTGACGCTGTGGATGCCGCAGGCCTGACCAGCCCAGTGGAGTGTGCGTTTGAGTACTTGAACCTGGCAGAGCCCTTCAAGGTGGGTGACGGGGATAGGTGATAGAATACAGCCGGTCGGGTGCAATGCGGTATGGCCGGACCAGAGAGTACATTTATGGTGCCTTTCTGTTCCACAGCAGGACGCTTGAGTTTCAAGGCCCGTATCCTGCAACATGCACAACGCCGTTCTCTGCAGTGGATTATGACCTGTACTGGGGTGTGCAGTGGCGCAGTGGGGGGCACCATGTTCACTGAGAGAGATGCTGCATCATGCCGCATGATTACTCATTCATGCGCCTTTGTGAACATGCAGGAGGCGGAGCCCTTGCTGGCCGTGCTGGTTGAGCGCTCGTTCGACACCTACATCAAGCGACTGTCGGCGCTGCACCTGCGCAGCAAGGAGTGAGTGCAGACTGCTCACTCACACGCTGCGGGTCTCAACCGCATGTGATCGCACACCGCCGCTCAGCTGATTTGCGCCCAGACATCCTTTACATATTGCTGCTCCTGCGTAACAGTTTCTTCCGGGTCCTGTTGTGTGTGGGATTTGCTGCGCTGTAGGGAGGCCACCACACCGATCCCGGGAACGCCCGCCGCGGCCACCGCCGCTGCCGCCAAGGCCGAGCCGCCGCCCAAGCTAGGTTACTCATACTCAATCGGCCCCGCGGCCGCCGCGAGATCCGGCGCCAGCAGCATCGTGGCCGGCAGCCGCGGCACATTTGGCGCGGCCGCCAGTGTCATGCCGTGGAAGGCGGCGCCCACGCCCGCGCAGCTCGGGCGCGCCGCTATCGGCAACGGCGACTTCGACGGCGCCGCGATCAGCCGCAAGTACGGGGACGTCCCGGCCGGTGGCGACGGCCCCGCCACAGACCTGGGCACGGTGGTGTGGAAGGCGCTGGAGGGGCTGGCGGTGACGCTCATCCGCCACCTGGGCGGCGGCGTGGAGGACGGCGGCTCGCGCGGCTGGTCGCCGCTGGTGGTGAAGACGGCGGACAAGCTGCTGAAGCGGCTGACGCAGACCTACCCCGCGCTGTACTGGAGCCCGGCCTGCCTGGAGTGCCTGCTGTGTGAGTGGCCTGTGCCGGTATCGCTGTTGAGTGTTAACCCTGGTACCCTACACAATGATAGGAATGTGGTATATCCGTGTATGGTGTGGCATTTGATATGCTTGGCAGAGGCGTGCATGCATCGGATGCTTATCACAATGGATCATATCCTTGGCGTAACGCGTTCAGTGTTGGCCCGTTGTTGCCTGTTTGCTTGACTCGCTCCTGCGAGAGTTCTATGTCCTCATCTGAGGGGAGTGTCGGCCTTGGCTAGAAAGCTCCTAATGTAAAAATCTAAATCTATGCTTGGCAGAGGCGGCGATGGCAGCAAGGTTGTGTTTGTGGCGCGGCTTGTGGATGCAGGGCTGTGTATGATGTCTGTTGGGGTCAGGTCAAAGCTGAAAACACCAAGCACTAGTCATGCGTAGAACGGCAAAAATCATCATTAACCCACAGCACGAGCGCGCTCCTCAACGCGTGTGCTTGCAATGCGTGTGCGTGCGTCACTTTGAGTGCGTGCAGACATGCTCGAGACCGAGGAGGGCGACCGCGGCATGAACAAGTACGCCGCAAGCTCCAAAACCACGCGTGCCTCCAGCTCCGGAACCGGCTCCGGAACCAGCGCCAACACCGGCGCCTGGCGCTGGCTGCAAGCCTGGGTGGCGGTAGGCGCCGTGGCCTCGCCCAGCTTCACCGAGGCGCTGCTGCACCAGTTCATGCAGGAGGGTGCGGGCGGCGTCGGCGCCGGCATGGGCGGCATGTACGGTGCAACGGCCGGCGCGCCGCGCATGATGTCGCTGTCGGGCGAGGCCCTGCAGCAGGTGAGGCGAGCTGGCTGATGCAGTAATAGTGCGGTACCGCAGGTTGGTCACATGATGCAGTATCCAGCTGTGATGCAGTATGCAGCTGTGATTCTGTATCCAGCTGTGCCTCAGGTTGGTCACATACATCCAGCATTCATCGTGGTCCAACAGAGTATGCATGGAGTCGGCTGCTTTTAGCGCCTTGCTTGTGCAGCCTCTGCATCGGCCATGGCGTATTAGCGGCGCTCATCAGCTTACCGCCAACAGAGCAGAGATCGTTCATCGTGCTGCGTTACACTGGTTTGCCACGAGGCAGGTTTGCGTGCAGCGGGTTACTGCTGGTGCAAAACGTCAAAAGCGTGGCGGCCAGGCTCAGCGAATCGTGATTGCGCCTTTCCTTCCCCTGCCTGTGCTACAGGCAGGAGATGGCGGGGGTCCGTTCAGCGGCGGGCTGGACACTGCCGCCGGCACCAACCCGGCCTACGTGGCGGCGCTCAGGCGCGGCGCTGACCTGCTGGGGGTGTGCGCGGATGCGCGCCGGCGCGCGGGCGCTGCGCCGGGGGCTGCGCTGTCGCACGGCCACGGCACGAGCATCATGATGCTGTGCAGCAAGCTGTACTATGCGGGTGAGCGCGCGCCCAGCCAGCTAAACATCCATCAGCCCAACGGCTGTGCTTGCATACATTTGCCATGTGCGAAAGGCACATAATCCAACGTGCTCCAAACTAGTACAGTAAAAGGGTACATACAACCTGCATGCACCACTGGTTGCACTGGCTTGGAGTACCGGTAATCCGGTATGTACTTTATCCGCTGGCAAGCGTGGTGCTTACTCTGGTTTTGACTGCGAGCCTAGGGCCAGTGGCACGTGCAGTGCCTGTGACGGGGTGAGAACAGCGTGACCATCCGGGTTGTGGTGTTGGCACGCGGCTCAGTTCAGCGTCCAACTGCGTGAAACCCTCGCAGGCAGCATCGCGCGCGCCAACATGTCTGCCACCAACAAGAGCGGGGAGGACAGCAACGGCTGCGGCGTGGGCGTGCCGGATCAGTACGCGCTGGCCATTGTGCTGGCCGACCAGCTGGGCAGCGCGGCTGCCACCACTGCTGCGCTCAACAGGGACCTGGAGACCAGGTGCGCCCGTGCCTGCTGTGGCAGCAGGCCCACTGGGTGTAGCTCAGTGGGCTACCCAACTGGCACACGATGTGGCTTGCTCAAGCGGTCAATCCTCATTGCATATCCATGAGCTCATCCGAGGTCACACAGAGGCGTTTCGCGGGCTCTGCATTGCCGAAGGCTCCCTGTGTTGGCAACCACAGGCAACCGGATATGCTTTGACAACGATAGTCCGATGCAACCACACCCGCGCACCGCGTGGCATATCACGCCGTGCCGTGCCGGCTGTTGCCACACGTGCGTGCGTACGCCCCGCCCCCGCAGGTACATGTCGGCGGCCGCGTTCCTGGCGAGCCCTGCCGGCCAGGAGCTGGGCGCCAGCTACACGCTGCCCCGCACCAGCGGCGGTGAGGGCGAGCAGGGCAAGGGCGCCAACGGTGTGAGCCTGGCGCCCGGGCCTGAGGCCTCCGCGCGCGCGGCGTGCTACCAGCTGATCGCCGGGCTGAGCGCGGTGCCCATGAAGCGGTGAGGGAGGGGGAGTCTACTGCACCCCGCACTCCGCATGATGTCTTTGTTGATTGCGCACCTTACAGGCTGCACGCGCGGTGTGCAGAGAGTGTTGGGTGTGGACGTATGGCGCGCGCATGAGCATGGGCGGCATGCAGCAAGGTGCGGAGGAGAGGGGCCTGATGTGCCCACAGGTCACCATTGATGCAGCGGAAGGCTCACTGCGGATGGTGTGCGGCGATCGTGTTGTGCTCAGTCAGGCTGCACGCCTGGGGTTTACGTGCATGAGACCTCCGTCTGCAACCTACCTTTGGATGGTCTGCGTACTGTGTATGCTTATGTGATACTGCATTGCAACTGTCAAGCCATGCTTGATGGCAGAGGTGGCGCGTCTCTTGTAGTGGTGATGTGAACTTGTGAGAACTTGTGATCCATGCACCTCGTGTGTACATGTGCAGGTTCACCCCGGACGTCATGTCTCTGGCCATCTTTGCCTGGACCTGGGTGGCAGCCTCCGGCCCCGCCTGGATCGTCCCGCTGGCCTCCCGCATCGGCGCTGACTGGTGCGCCACCGTCGACGCCGGGATGGGGCTGTTCTCCGGGCCCTGGCACGACGATGACGTGGCGGGCGTCGACGACAACGAAGCCGCCGGCAGCCGTGGCGCTGCGGCGCTGATCGTGCCGGCGCCGAGCCCGCAGGAGGCGACGGTGCTGGCTGGCCTGGCGTGCCACGCGCAGATGGTGGCCTTCTTCTACGAGCTCTGGGCGACTCTCGCTGACAAGCCTGGCGAGGACCGGCAGGCGCTGATGCAGGTGAGAGGGGCGGGGGGGGGGGGGG
>BDDA01000697.1:7987-49542 GCA_001662385.1 Chlamydomonas asymmetrica
AGCGGTTGGTGTAGAGGTTGGTGCGCATGACTCTGGTTGCAGGGCCGCTTAACTTGGCTGCTGTTGATCATGACTTACCCATGCATGCATGTCTCACCGTGCTGTGCTGCTGGTTGGGGCGCGCAGGGCGTGACGTTTGAGGTGGCTGCTGGCGACAAGGTCGGCCTGGTGGGCCGCACCGGCAGCGGCAAGAGCTCGCTGTTCCTGGTGCTCTTCAGGTAAGAGGCTTCACCATCTCACATCACCCCATCGCATTCCTATGGCCAGCCTGCAGGGCGTGCGGCTCAGTACTGTCTTGGTCACGGGCGTCGTTCGTGTTGTGCAGGATGGTGGAGCCGACCTCTGGCACCATCACCATTGACGGTGTGGACATCAGCACGCTGGTCCTGCGCCACCTGCGCTCTGTCATGAGCATCATCCCGCAGGACCCCTTCATGTTCAGCAGCACCGTGCGCAAGAACCTGGACCCCTTTGAGAAGAACGACGACGCGCAGCTCTGGGAGGCGGTCGACGCGGTCGGCCTCAAGCCCGCCATACAGGTGGGTTCCTGTTCTGCATTGTACTGCACTGCACTGCAGTGTTCTAACAAGACTGGCTAATGCGGTATGCAATAATGTGCCAGGTGGTCAAGTTGTTGCGAGGCCTGACACAGCCGTGCTGATACGATTGCCAGCAGCGTCCGGATTTGCTTGTTGCTGGTCTTCACCGCTGTGTTTTTGGAAGCGGCGCGGTGCTGGTCCTCGCTGCAGCATCTTGACTGACGAGGTGTGCAATGCTGCTTGCAACACGCGCAGGCGCTAGATGCCAAGCTGGACGCTCAGGTGGTGGATGGAGGTAAGCGCGCGGGGTGCGGCTGTGCCCACCGCGGGTGCTGCTGGTACTGATCACAAATTCACGTCAGTCCCAAATTCGCTGCCTACCACAAAATCCGGTGCACCGTGACTTTCAAGCTGGGCCCATGACCAGCACGCCACCAAAACGGATAACGCTATCAGCACTGTGTCACTTGACGGGGCCCACATGTTCAGATCGCGTGTGCAAAGGGATTTACTAAGAGACGTACTCTGGCGTGTGCTGCGCTGCATGCAGGCGCCAACTTCTCTCTGGGCCAGCGCCAGCTCATCTGCCTTGCGCGCGCCATGCTGCGGCGCTCGCGGCTGCTGATGCTTGACGAGGCCACCGCCAGCGTGGACATGGACACCGATTCGGCGCTGCAGACGGCCATCCGGCTGCGCTTTGCGGACTGCACCATGCTCACCATCGCGCACCGCCTCAACACCATCATGGACAGCGACAAGGTCGTCGTCATGAACCAGGTGCGGCCATGTGGTTGTCAGAACGGCCACTGCGCCAGCATTTGCCGTCACTTGTTTATTGTCCGCCGCAGGGACTGACTGCGGCCGTTTGCATTGTGTACTTCCCTCCAATCCTGCGTTCCAGCTCAAATGCTCCCTGGAGCACTTGCTTCACGCACGTGTTGCGATCACTAGAGCCCAGTGTGTGTCTGAGCCTGTGCCCGCTGATTTAAGCTCCTGCCCTGTTCCAAAGCCACGCATACACACACTCCAACACAACTCACGCACACACGTGTCACACGGCATGCCCCTTGGGCACTCTCTCTTGCACACGTGTGGAGCTGATGCTGCAGGGCGTGGTGACTGAGTTTGATGAGCCTGACAACCTGCTGGCCAAGATGGAGGGCACCTTCACCGGCATGGTGGAGCAGACCGGACGAGCCTCCGCGCGCTACCTGCGATCACTTGCAAGATCCGCCCGAGAGGCGCGCTCCGCACGTACCCCCTCCTCCGCACGCGTCTACCTACCCGCGCTGCTCGCGCAGTTCACGGGCGCCTCCGCGGGCGGCGACAGCGGCAGCCCTTGCGGCGGGCAGCCGATGGAGACCATGCGCGTGCGCTCACTGCTGGGCTCTCGCGCATCGATTTTGGCGGCGGAGAAAGAGGCGTTGGCAGCGGCGCACAGCCCGCACGGCCTGCCCGGCGCCGGCAGCGGCGGTCTGCTGGGCAGCGCGTCGTCCCGCACCAAGCCGCTCGGTGTGACCTTCTCCACGCGCCTAGCGGGCGTGAAAGAGTCTGGCAAGGAGACTGAGGACGGGGCGGATGCGCCGTTGCCGCCGCCGCCGGACGCAGGTGGCGCGCACCACGAGACCGAGCACGATAGCGCGTCGACGTCTGTGGACGGCGTGATCATTGCTGCGGATGAGGTGGAGGACCGGCAAGCGGGGAATGCTTCGCCATCAGCGTTTGCGGCGCAGGGGGAGGATGTGCCTGTCCCGCGATTGGCGTCACGGCCGGTCACGCATGAGCTCGAGCGCCGCCAGCTGCAGCAGCAGCAGCAGGACGAGGCTGTGGTGGCGGTGGAGATGGCGCCTCCAGCGGATGCGGCCGAGCCGGCAGAGGCCTCTGCTGCAGCATCGCCTGTGGATGTAGCGGGAGCAGTCGGTGAGCACGGGGGTGTTTCCGCGGAGGACGTCAAGCTTGAGGAACCAGCGGCGGCTGATGGTCAAGGCAGCCCCGTTGCTGGAGATGGCGCCGCCAAGAAGTAAACGTGCGATGCTTGCAGCATCCACACACTGCGGCGATTGGTATCATTGCGTGCATGTGCGCAGACACACAAACGTGCAGTTCTCACTCCACGTTTTCCATGCGTACGGTATCTCTGAGTCAAACACATGCACACACCACCACCCGCCATCTTGAACGATAGCATTGTGTGCTTGTGTGTATTGTTCGGACGCTACGGTACATGGGTCGCAGAGTGTGGGGCCAACTTGCGTGTATAGAGTGCTAGGTTTTCTGAATGGCCCGACTGCGGTGGAGATTATGGAGAGAGAATAAACGCCAGAATGCGCGCAGGTGTTGGTCGCCTGTCACACGTTTCAAATTTTGTTGCTGCTTTACCATATTACGCCTATGGGTGCTTGTCACGATGGCCACTGAAGTCCCTTGGCTGTCAGTGTGTGATCCGCCCTGCGCTGGGCCGTGAGGTCCTAGCTGTACTGCTGTGCTGTACTGCTGTACTGTCGGGTGTCCTGTGTTGAAGCATGTCATGCGCAGGTGGGCTCTTTCCCCACCTCGCTTTCTCCGTCACTTGCTTTCCGTGCTGATACCGACCGCTGTCACTGTGTGTATTGCAGGGCACGAGGAGTTGTTCCAGCGCAGCAGCTAGCTTCGCGTGTTGGTTGCGTTGGCAAGGCAAGCTGGCAAGGGTTGCCATGAACGGTCGTATGCGATTGTGAGAGACACATGTTTTTGAGTGTTCGTGTGTGTACCATTCAGTGCATGGTTGACGTTTTTGTACCATTCGTGTTTGTTTATTCAGTCGTGCCTCATGCTATGCCCGCTTGTGGCACGACAATTGTACCTGTGCACTGGCACTTCCTATGGTATGGCTGTGCACATTGGTTCACACCCTGCTCACGCACTCGCATTGTGCTCAGCACCTCACTGTTAGTTTGTCTGTGCCACTCTGATATGGCGCGTATTGCTCGTGATTTGCTTTTCCGCCCGCATTGAGTGCCAAGGCAGGCGCACGGCAGCACGGCTGCCCCTGGTCTTGCACGATCCCACCGCTTGCATGGCACCTATGCGATGTAGTATACATCACACCCTGGCTTCGTGCCCAGCATGCTTTGCGCTCCCTCACTCACACTGTTAAAGCTGGTATTCGTTCATGGTGTTGCACCAATCAAATTCTTTGTGAGCAGAGTTGACGGTAGAGCGGGCTCCATTACGGTAATGTACTGCGTTCACGTACGTTTGTCCTCGTTGGTGATGAGTGCGTGCGCAAGTTGCCAGAGCTTGCATCGTGTGCTGCTGGTGTATAATTGGGGTAGGACAGCATGTTATCTGGCATGTTATGCTTCATGCTAAGCTGGGTTGATGGTCCCGCCAGGCCCTGGTTGATTTTACCTGGTATATTTGGTCATGCTTGGCATACGTATCCTGAAGCGCATCAGCGCTTTGCTGCGTGCATGGATGCAGTGCAGAACGGACGGATGCTGTGGTGATGTATTGATTCATCATTTTGTGATGGGCTGCCCCAAACCACTGCATATCATGGCCCACCATTTGAGGTTTTCGCGCAAACGACCCTGCTGGCTCTGTGTAGCGTTGGTTCCCCTCCAACAGTCTTTGCATGGCAATAGGCCTGACACTGATGCCTAGCTGCCTTCCGGATGCGCTCTGGCCAAGCCCAGGTCGTGCACGTGGTGCCGCTCACCAGAGTGAGTGGTGGGTTGCGTGTGTGGCGAATGGGCACGTTACACACATGCATAGTGTGTGTTACTAAACATCCCAAGGGTGCCCTGAGGGATCTCTGCTTACTCTGTTTCTGTGTGAGGAGGATGCGTGTATGAGGACACGTGCGGCGGTTGTAGGGAGCGCTGCCAACATGTGGTAGGGTGGTGCTTGCTGTGTGGTGCCAGGTGACGCCCTGCACCGCACCGCTTCAGAATGGGTGTCATTTCGCGTGTGCCAATTCGGCGAGGTTGGCCTTACATTTCCAGCATATATTTCTGAAATGGGTTGTGCACTGGGATGTACACATGCACATCATACGTGGAAGGCAATACGTAATGTTGGTGTGGGACTAACTCATGCAGTTTTCGTATATTTGTGTGGCACGCTGGTGGCAAGTCTGCTGTGTCAATGATGACACCGACCTGCACGGCGTTGAGTTTGAGGCGCCTCTCCTTCTCTTGGGCAGGAATCGCCTACCGTATGTACACTTTTTTACACACAGGGATGGTGTTTGCTGCTGTATATTCCCATCTGTTGTGTTGCGCCTGCCTAGCATGCTGCGGGCTGCTGGCGGGTTATTGGGTTCATCATTGGGGTGCGTCAGGCTGCTGCAGCACCCCCCGGCAGGAAGCAGCGCTGCCCCTTAGGGCCTCTGACACTGCATGCATGTATATAGCAACAAGAACTGGTATCACTCATCGTCTGCGCCATCATTTACAAACATTTTCCACATGCGGTATCCAGCACCGACCTGTGTACCCGACCTTGCGTTGCGTGTACAAGCACGCATACGACGATGTCAAGGCTGTTACACCTGGTATTGTCCCTCTCATGCTGGCCTGTACTGCGTACTGCGTACTGTTCTGCATGCATTCCATTCCATGCTGCAGGCGGATTGACAGTCTCCAATACATATCGCAACTGTGTACCCAACTGTTCTCACTACCGCGTGTGCACGTCTCAAGGTGCACCACAGTAGCAACATGTTTGCTTTTCGTTACCCGTCTCCTCCCCCTTTCTGTTGGATGTATGATTGCAGTCCTGATGCATATGCATATGTTACATCAGGAGCGTGTCGGCCAACCGGCTGCATGCTTTCGCCAGATCGGGACTAGGCATCCATTCGTCAGAACTCAGAAGGCCATCATCATCATGCGCCTGACAGCACTGGCATCTAGCAGCTGACTGACAAGTGAACTGGATATACATCGTGCTGTTCCACCTGCATGATTTGTGCTGCAGGTCGTGTGCATAGCTCTCGACGGGGTGGGTGCGGGGATGGAGCCAGCGGCTGTGTGGCCGCTTGACCGTGAGATGCATTCACACTTCAAAGCAGACCAGGTGGTCGTCATGGGCAATCATTTGTGTACTGACTGCCGTGCGCTTTTTTGCAAGCGCCAGGATAAAAACCACATCAGCCTGCGGCGGCTGCTGCTGCTGCTGCACAGCTGTGCGCTTGCCTACAGAGCGGTGCCAACTCATACCTCCCAAAGGGTACAGCAGATCCTTGAAGACATCGTGGGCAGCGACGGCTGTGCGGTACACAATTGCATTCTTGCCACAAAGGGCTTTGCCATTGGCAGCAGACGAGTCTTGTCCTACAAACAACATGTTGACATCGATTTTGATACATCGCATGTGCGCATGCACCCCCGACTTGCTGGCTGCCGTGTTGCGGCGCATAGCCTGTTCCTATGTGCGTGGGCCCGCATCGCACATACTGCAGCTGAGATCACCTCACCAGCCACCCCCTGTTGGCCTGTGAGGCCGGCGGATTGAACTCGATCAGTCATGCAATGCTGCAGGGTTCTATGACGGAAACCACAGGATGCTCATAGGCGCTTTGGGTGCGCTACTGCCCCCTAGCTGCCTGCTGTTTAACTTGGCACTGATTGATTTGGGTGCGCAGTGAGGCTAGCACCCCTCTAGCCACGGCCTGCGGAACGCACACATGTTATGTTACATCAGGCACACGTTGGCCGAACGGCCCATGCTCCCACAGGATGGGGACCAGGAGACCAGAAGACGCTCACCACCTAGGCACGCACGCATGAGCGGGCAACGCGACGTGCAGTGGCACATCCCAGGCCGGCAAGCAAGGTCATCGTCTAAGCAAGACGTGCATGCACACCTGAACCACCGTAACCATCAGCGGTCTTACCCTGCACAGCCATACACGTACATGGCCCGTTGTGTGCATCGCCCTAGCGACATTGCATCGCCCCCTGCGTCATTGGCCAAGGACTACTCTGTCAACTGTCAGACGGCATGATGCAATCATAGCCATGTTTGGCCTTGCAATGCGCGCATGCAGATGAATTCTCAAATACTGCATGCAGCGCTCGATGCTACCAGTACAACGTTTCGGTTTGTGCAGTACTGCTCACATGGAGCTAAATACTAATGATCGTGCATGGCAAGCAGGCGGTGCATGCGTCTACGCCTGCGTAAACAATCGCACGTCAGTGCTCCTCAACACAGTGCTGGTTGACGTAATGACGTCGTTGCTTGCCAGTAGTTCTCAGTTCCGTAGAGGGCCAAGGCTTCAATCACAGTGCATTTTGAAATCACAGAAGGCATGAAAAGCAATAAGACGCAAAAATCATAACAATGCGGCACCCCCAGAGGTGAGTTGTGCCCATGCTGCCCAGTATCCCGGTATCAGAGTCACGGTAACAGAGCCCCACGTAGTCGTTGCTCTCATGGTTCAGTGCCGAAGAAACAAATCAAGCCCTGCCCCGTCCGTCCTGTGATGCCCAGTGTTGGGTGGGTGGTGGAGTGCTGAGAGCTGTGATAGCAGTGCACCCGTCGGTGCCGGGCGCTGTACGTGAGTGGGGGCGCACATGCACGCAGGGCGGAAGCTTGAAGTGCAGGGTCAGAGGCTTGAAGGGGAGCATTTGCATGATGCCTGCATGCAATGCCGCCACCTGACACACACTGCGGCTTTTGCATGTACGTCACCACCATTCCCTGCTTGGCAGCCAGAAACATGGTAAATGTGCCCATGCAGCCGTAGGGGCGGGGGGGGCGGGGGATGTATTGCTGCAACGGCAGCACGCAGGGAATCCCGTACCCGAATCCCGTGTCTCTGGCTCATATTGTGAAGTACCATAAATATGCTCTATTATTCGGAGTTCAAGAAGAGCCTTGCGAAACGGGCCATCTCCGCTCAGCTGCACTGCGGGCTGTCAAAGTGTGTACGCCACGTGCAACGACCGCCTGACCAACCGCTCGACACCAGGCGATGGCATGAAACACAGCTACTTGAACCACCACAACAATCAGCATTGGGCATGCCTCGGGCAGCAGTGCCTGCCCACACAAAAGGGCCACGGCGCTTGCCCTTGTGATCGTCCCAAACTGCACACCGCTGGGTGAGGGGCACGTCGTCGCGGCAGGTGGCTACTTGCGAAATACCCAAGGCAAAGACCCTAGTCCCTAAAACCCTAAAACCCTAGGTTCTTGAAGGGGCTGCCCCGCCACCTCACAGCCGGGCTGCCGCCAGGGACGCACACTCCTTCTTGTGGCGCTTGTGGTCAGCAAACTGGCACTCGCGTCCACAGTACCACACGCTTTGGCACTTGCCGCACTTCTTAAGGCCGCCCGCCATGGCGCTCGTCTTCTGGCAGGTGGCACACGTTTGCGAGTCCTTGCCCATCACCTTGCTTGAGTTCATTGTGCTAGTCCCAGGAGAATGACCCGATATGCCACTTGGGGGTGCTATGCCAACATCCCTGAAAAAGCCTGTTAATTCAAAGCAGTTGGTTAGCGAGAGGCGCACAGGGCAGATTACCATCACGCTTATAGTTTGGAAGCCAGGACTGCGACAACCAGCAGCCAAGCCTTCGCTGAACGATAAGGCAGTTTGACGCACACCACTCCTGGGCCTGCACTCACGCTGTGAGTCTCGTTGGTGCGCCACTGACCGCGCATCACGGGTGCGGAAGAACAGCAGCGTCTGGACCAACTCTTTAACTGTAATCAGCTCCTTGTGCTGTGCCTCATAGCGCGGCTGTTGGACCGGCGTGGGCCCCATCGAGCTAAACAGGCCCAAGTTGGTGGGTGGCGGGGTCCGTACCACGACTGCCGACCCACGTATTTCCGTGACATCCTGCGCACCGCCCAGTCCATAGCACTTGAAGGCCTGCAAATCGCGCACGAATGATTAAGCGTTAAACGCCAGGACGACCACCACATCCACCCGAGCTCGATCACGCTTGGAATTGGTTCGCGTTCCGCTTACCTTGGACGGAGCAACGTTGACAGGAGAGGTCTTATCAGCTGCGTCGAAGTAGATGTACAGATCGGGATATTCTGAGTCAACGGTGTAGGCTTGTAGCCCGCGGGGATCTTTCCAGCCCCGTTCACTGATAAGGTACGCCTGCGTGCACAAGACAAGAAGAACGTGAAACCAGCCGCCAACAAACTCAAACGCAAGGCAGTTGCAGACAGCGCCCTGCAAATGCGTGTGGTTTCCTTACCTTTTCAGTGGCCCAGTTTTCTCCAGGTGGCAACATGGCTGGAACGATGGCTGCCGCAAGCGCCTGAGGCGACCAGGGGTTCTGGCCCTCCGCCACAGGCTTTATTTCCAGGTACCTGTGGCCACAGGCATCAGTGCCACTGCTGCTACATTGTGGCTTGTTGTCAACTGGGCGAGAGCCACTTGCACCAGCAGGAGTGCTTGGCGCACCGCCCTGCTCGTGCTTGCCACTGGGCTCGTGCTTGTCACTGGACCTGCACTGCGCGTCGTTTTCAACTGGGCACGAGCCACCTGCACCAGCGTCGTTCAAATCTAGTGCAGCGCTCTGCCTGCGCTTGCCACTGAAGACTACATAGGCCAGGAACAGCGCAACGGTGGTGCAAATAGCCGCAAGATGAAGAGTCGGCATTGAACGGGGTTTTTGACATAAAAACTGGGCTGGGGGTCGAGACAGCTGTATCAGCAGCCGCCTGTTCACTTGATGTGCAGCAGCTATGTGCCCTGTTCACCGCACTCGTGAACAGGGTGCTGCCAGGACCATGGTTCAGCGTTGTTGTTGTACAGCTCCTGTACCAGTTTGATGTTTGTAACTGAGGCCACTAGGTGCGCTAAGTGCCCCCCAGTCTGGTTCTGCAAGGCTGCAGCCTGCTGCCTCAGTCACTCCTGACACACGAAACCCACGGGGGAGACGCCGTTGAGGGGTCCTGCAAAAAGCCAGGGACACGTCCTCGTGAAGCAGCGACGAATTCGACCAGCCCCAAACTTTAAACACAACCTTATACTGTCACAAGCCTGTCGCCGTTGTTCAATGCGAAGCAAACCTTCACGGTGCATGGCGGGCCCGCCATGCCCTCCATCGTTGGGCGGGCACGCGCTGTTGCCGATTTTGCTACTACCCAGTGCCCGCCTCTGTTCTTTCTGTCGATTAACAAGCGGTACATTCACATATCGCAAGGGCACCCGGACCCCCGCCGGTTTTAAGGCGCCAGGCAGTTGCCAGCTGATTCCACATTGCCCCCGACTCGCTGCACGGCAGTCGCAGACACTGAACAGCAGAACATCACCAAGAAGCTCAGTCAAGTGCATTGAAACTTATCAATATAACTCAGAGGCCCTGGCTGACCACACATCGTGCCCGCGGAGGTGCAGCAAAGGGATGGCTCTTGCATGGCGGGGATGTTGGCGAGACGCGCAGATGGAGGTCCCAAGCATGCAAGGCGTAGAATGACAGCGTCAAGCAGCAGGGCTGGTTTCAGCATGCCATGGCCGAATCAACATGCACATAAGCAGAGCCGGCGGAGGGTAGTCAGTAGAGGGTGTTCGGTTGGCTGATGCCGTGGTGCCCAGCCGGAGTAGTGGCAGGCGCCGGACCAAACAGTGCCTCCGCACCGGCAGCTGGGCAGGAGATGGCAGATCGAGGGACCGCAGACGCCTGGACTGAACAGTATGCCATTCCGGTCGTGGTCTTGCAAGGGACTTACCGCAGCAGCAACATGGCGGGTACCTTGATGCGTTCTGCCTGACGCCGCATGACAGACATCGCAAGCAGCTGCCCGCCCTGCTGTCCGCCTTCATGCACTTTCCTGCCGACCGCAGGCCCTTCCCTGTTCCATCCGCGATGAACCATGTTTGTCAGTCACACTCCTTCGTCCCAGACTCATGAGACCATGTCAGACGGTTGATTGCACCGTATGGCAGCCTATACAGCAGGAGGTAGCCCGGCTGCTGAAAACTGGCATGCGTAATGTGTTACACGATCAGGCACCCTTGCGTTGCCCTGCAAAAGCCGCTTACACAGGACCAAAGCAAAAATTTTAAGCGCGCTGCATTCCATGCTATAAGCGGCAGACAGTCGACTGTGCAACGTCGCATGTGTGGCGGCTGGGTGATGCTGCATTTGACGGCCGTGTAAAGCTGTGTCTGTCGACATCGGTCCTGCACAACACGCTGCGGCCGCGCAAATCCCTATCTCACACACACACACGTATGGCAAACGGTGACACCCTTCGGCCAATTCATTATGATATTGCAAATGTGACACATCATGGCAGCGTTCGAGGGGGAAGTTGCTGGGGCAAGGATCGTAGACTGCAGCACACGACTACACGGCTGGGTCAAGCGAGCAGCAGAGCATGGAAACGCTCCCCACCTGCCGGCTCTCCCTCCCCTCATCAAAGGCGCAGCAGCACATGGTTGAGCCCGGATACTTATTAGCAAACGTGGGTGCGGTGCCTCATCCGTTGGCTGAGGCGTACCGCAATAGGATGATTTAATGCACACGCCATCGAATACGGTACTCCCTGCCTCTTGCATGAGCAATGACATGGCCACGGTTGCGGTCGCGTTTATTGCGTTGGTTTACGTATGCGTTGCATCAGTAGTGGTCGCTTGAGCGGAACGGTCAAGTCCTACAGGTGTTCACATCGCCACCAGAAAATCGCTGGAAACACGTATGACGCCACTAGGGTGACAACACGAGTTGAAACACCCCCTCAGCGTGTGCTACCCAGGCATGGCGGTCAGTCTCACATCGTTATCAAACCTGAAGTTTAGTGGTGGCTCACGGGCCCGCTCAACTGGGCACCCGGTCGGGCATGCTTTGGTAACGAGCAAGATTTTGCCCGGTCCATGGCGGTCCATCTGGTGTTCGCTACCCTGGCATTGTGCGCCCCGTTGCAATGTTTTATCATGTGATACAACGAGAGGCGCCAGAAGGGCAAGCAGACTTGCACACATGCCGCGATGGTATAGAGCGTGCGTGTGTGCATGTGTCATGTCAGGCTTGCCGCACAGCCTGTGCAGTTGACGCCAGGCAACCCAACACCAACTGCCAGCAACAATTGGTGGGGGGGCAGGCAGCGGTGAAGTGCTCATCATAATGCAGTTGCAGCATCTGTGCTTATTAATAAATGCCATGAATAATGATCGCGGTGTTTATCCAGCAACACGTTGAGCGACCACTTGTACATGCACGTTGCCGCCCACGTACTGCATGCATTCTCCTCCTGATACCGACCGATGCCTCACCAGTGACCACCAATCGGCGATCCTTGTGTGCATGCAAATGCTAATTACTTCACCTGTCTTCCCAGGTGACGAAGCCAGTACAGTTCATGGACGCGACATGCAGGCAAGACATCGCTCTGCACCAGTGCAACTCCCTAGGCGCAGACACGTGCATGCCGCGCTCCCCACAGCGCATGTCCGGCTGACATTGAGGCGCGCTCACAAACTCTCCGATGGTCACAACTGCCGCCCATCACCGCGACAGAGGCGACCGCAGCATGTAACGCGCATGGGTTTGTAGGTCGAAGGCTTGAAACAGCCATGCTCAGAACTCCTCCACAGCGCACCCCAGGCCAAGCTCCAACACATGCATGTGGCCTCCAGGGAACAGCCGCTGCAGCGACGCGATCGGAGTGCCCATCGCGTACCCCAGCATCCCGGCACCGAAACCACCCTCCCCGCCGGCCGCAGCACCCGCAAAAGCAGAAACAGCCGTGGGGTGATAATCCAGGGAGGTGACGCTCATGCGGCGGGCGGCGCGGTGGGAGGAAGGCGTAGCGCTGTCGCAGCGCCCGAGGCTGCTGACGGACGACGCCTGCTGCTGCGGGGGGTGCAGCATGAGGGATGAGCCGGGCCGGCTGGAGGGTACGGGGCTCCCGGCGTAGCTGGAGGCCGAGGCGTGCGGCGAGGCGGGGTCGTTGCTGCTGCCGGTACCGTCGTAGGCCATGCTGCGGCGGCCGCGTGGAGCCTCCAGCGCGCCACGCTCGTCAATGCTGGACCTGCGTGCGCGCGCGCGTATCAAAGTTGTCACGAGGGCGATGGTGGCAACGAAGATGCAGGGTGGTCACTGGTCAGGCTGCCACACAGGGAAGGCGGTATGGACTGAATGCAGTTAGATTATGTCATTATGATAACCGCATTGGAAGGAGTGCAGCAGCTGTGCTACTAGAGTGGCGGGGCTCTGAGGAAATCAAGCGAGCGGAGGAGGTACTGAACGGCATCACCAGGAGCTGCTCGTGGTGGCTGTTCACATACGGTAACACTGCGGGACACCCAGGCACACTACGCCTATCACATCAGCTGGGACGAATCCAAGCATATTAGCATGCAATTAGTCCATGCCGTCACTGCTGCACATTGGTCCGAAGCAGGGCCTCACCTTGGCCCTGGTGCGTGGGGCATTGGTGGTCGAATCACAGGCGACGGCAGTGCAGCCTGCGCAGGGGCAGCACGCATCGAAGCAGCCTCATATCCCTGAACACACACTCAGCTGACTCCCAGGACTGGGTGGGGGCTTTGAGGGTGATTCTTATGACCGTATAGGTATCCAGTGACAGTCCCCGGTTTGCAGCAATTGCATGCACAAGTGCTCGCCCTGCGTGCTCATTTGCCGCCAGCGCTTTGCTGCACATCCTGTTTGCCCACCCATCCACTACCGTAAGACTGGCTTGCAAGGCCCCCGTATGCCAAGTCAATTAATCAACACGTCAGTCCCTCGGCCCCTCTTATCGCACGTGTTCCCTGTGCACCCGTGCCACGCCACTACGGCGCCCCACTACTGCGTCTCACCGCCACTATCACGGTAATGGCAGCTCCTGCCACGTGTAGCTCCCTCAGTCCCTCTCACCCTCGCCCTCACCTGCATGCCTCCCAGCACCTGCATGATGTCTGGCAGCGGCTTGCGGATGTACAGCGCCTGGCTGCTGGACTCAATGCCGAAGAAGGCGTTCAGCTGGCACAGCAGCGCGATCATCGGGCGCGAGGGCCTGCGCAGGAGATATGCGCCGCAAGACGGTCGCGGGAAATCACTAGTAATCACCATTAATCATCATCATCAATCATCACCACTAGCTGAGGACCAGCCTACCAGACGAGGCATGTATCAATCTTCTGCTTGCCTGGTCCCCATCTGGGGGGAGCATGGGCCGTGTGGCCAACACGCTCCTGATGTAACATAAGTACATAACATAAATAATGTGGCTCACCTTGTTATCCTCAGGCATGCGCGCAGCCCTGGCCCTGCGTACGACCCGCTCTGCTCGCCCGCCACTCGCAGCACCTGCACCACGGTCGCCACGGCGCCTGCTAGCGCCGATAACTGGCTCTGCCCCGCCAGCAGCGCCGGCAGCGCGGCGCTTCCCGCACTGGGGTCTGACTCCATGTGCTTGGTCAGCGTGGCTGCATGCAGGCATTGAGGCATGCGGGGGGGGGGCCATCCAGGCATTCCGCGATAGGCATTATCAGTCCTAGCCAGCAACTGCTCCCGTGGTGAGGAACTGAGGAATGAGAGCGAGCTGGAAGCATCTGCCAGTTTGAAGGTATCACCGCAGCAAACACACCAGGCACACCACCGCAACCACCCCTCACCCCCCCTGCAGTGTACCTCCTTCTCAACACTGATCGACCAAGGTGGTCGGTTAGGGTTGCGAAAAGCGTTACCAAAAGGGTGTCTTCCAGCTCGTTTCAACACGGTAGTCAGGCATGCACCCAGAACCCGCGTTTAGGTGAGCAGCTACCCGTCACACTGAGTCCCCCCACATCATGTTGTGGCTCCCGAATCTGGTCTTCAACCCCCCATGCAGGCAGGTTGAGGTGGGATCACAGGCCATGCCCTCACGCGTGTACCGGCTTCCCCCCGCCTCACCTGCGTCCACGAGGCCAATGCCCACCGCCAGCGATATGGCGACTGCGCTGCCCTGCAGGTCGGCCTGCGGGCCGGAGATGAAGTAGTCCGCGGCACACGCGGGGCCTGCAAGGCAGCACCATACAGGCACATGCGAGGCAGCAGCGTGCGGTGTGCTACACGAATAATGGTACACATACACGGGCAACGAGCCAATCGTCAGGTGCAGCCTCTATCCTTACGCACATGCACACTGCGGGGCCCCATGGAGATCACACCGCATGGCCCCACGGAAGCAAATGCTTTGAACTCTCACCTATAGTGGCATGGCCACGGCCACAGCATGTGCTATTGGATACGACACAGGTCAGTGTGCCACATGTGGTGTGACCCCCATACATGTGTGTGTATGAACCAGGCTCAGGGGCTCACCCATGATTCCGCGGGCAGTCGCCGCGGCCAGCGCTGACACATTGTTGCTGGCACCAGAGCCGCCGCCGGCGCCCAGTGCTCCGCCTCCCAGTGACGCCGCGAGCATGGCCACGGTGCACGGCGCTGACGCGGAGGCGCCTCCGGGCCCTGCGCCTGCTGGCGCGCAGGCGGTTGCGGAGGCTGGGAGGTCCAGGGCGGAGCCCCCCAGCCGCTCAGCGACCATGCCGAGGTGAGCCCTGCGCGTGACCGTGCATGCAATACAATGAGCAGTGATACGGTACCCTTTACGCGCAACAAGTCTGTGTGCTGACCACCACACCATGTTGCTGTTTGCAAAAGCATGATGCTCTGCCACATGCAGCCGTGGGAGTGACCGTTCGCTCCAAGCACAAAGACCTTTGAACACCGTGTGATGAACATACAGGTACACGAAAGCAAGAGTAACAAGAAAGGAGAGTACGTTGGAGGTGCACGCAAAGCCAGGCCATGGGGTTGCCTTGAACACCATAGCCAAGTAGGCAATGGCGGCACAGGTTCACAAGCTTGATCCCCTCCAGCGTCGCCTTACCTGCCGTGGTCGGCCACCACCGCAAAGCGCAGGGCCTCCATCGCCCCCAGGGTGGAAACCACGGAGCTGATCAGGCGCGTTGGGTTGCTGTTGCTGGTGCCTCCTCCAAAGGACGCGCTGGTCATCCCCATACCCGGCACGCCGCTGCCGTTGCCGTTGCCTGCAGCTCCCGAGGCCGCTAGGTCGTTGGTGCTGCTGCCGGCGCTGTGCATGACCGGGGGCTGGGGGTAGAGGCAGAGCGTGATGAGGTCCTGGTCCTGCGACCCGGCTGCGTGGTTGACCCACCTGCAGCGCATTGCACAACACATTGCATCACGTTATCAACGCTTGCAATACCACAAAAACGGAATGGTTTACGACCTATTCAATGCTGCCACAGAACAGTGAAACTGAAGGCTTGTGACGCCGGAATCAAACATGCAAAGAAAAGGAACTATGCACATACACACGCTGCGGTTGTGTATCCGTTGTGTTGCTGCTTGGTCCAGCGGCACCTGCCTCGCCCTGAAATTGCGCCCCTCCATTCCAGACCCAGATGAGCCCTGCATCAGTGCATCATGTTCATCTTATGACTCTTGGACAAAGCCATGGCATGACCCTTGATTTATCCTACCGTACCCCTGCTTGACCCTGCTTGACCCCTGTGTGAACCCCCATCATCACTCACTTCCCCGCATGCCACGCCGCCCCAGGCGCCCCTGCCAGCTTGGCGAACGGGTCGAAGCTGCCGCGGCGCGAGCTGGCGGCTGATGCAGCACCTGCAGCAGGCGGCGCACAGGCCTTTCAATGCTCACATGATGATGGGAATACAGTACGTTAACACGATGATCAGGCATTGTTCCGCCAAAACGCCCACGCTCCCTCTAGGCGTATAAACAACAGCAAGGCAATCGGCAAAGCTGGCTTGCTGGGCGGGTACACACTGATGGTCATTGGGTACGCATGGTCTTCATGCGAGTGGCTCTTGGTTCACGCACCTCAAGCATCGCTACCAGTTGTGATGCCACCAGAGAGGTCAGACAGCCAGGCCTCACGCACCGCAACGGCGTGTTGAAACTATTCGCTCGCGTGGGGCCATGCATCATGCAACATCACCGCATGCGCTGATGCACGCCTCTCACCTCCGAGCCCAAACGCGGCGGCCGCCGCCGCCGCCACGCCGGCCGGGCTCCCGCCCGACGGCGTGCGTTCGATCTGCAGGCTGCCGCGCCTCAGGGAGGCGCTCGGGGTCAGGAACGGCAGCAGGTTGCCGCCCGGAGCCTGTTGAGACGCTGCGGCAGCGGCGGCGGGTGCGCTGGCGAAGAATGCTCCGAGACCACCGGACGTTGCCGCCGTGACGTTGCCGCCGTGCGGCCCTTGCCCCGGTTGCTGCCCTGACAGCTGCCTCCACACCACGTGACACAGCGCATCCACCAGCTGATGCTGCGGCACCGCCACCATTAGGTCCAACGGCTGCCCCACAATGCCGGCGGCGGCAGCAGCGGCAGCGGCATTTCCTGCACCCATGGAGGTGTTGCTGCCGCCCGATGCTGGTGACAGGTCACCAGCTGCCTGGGTTGACTGCGCTGGCCCCCAATCGATGGATCTTCGAGTGATCGGAGACCCCGGCCCCATATCGATGCTCCGGCGGTTGCGCATGACAGTCATGCTGTTGGCATGCGCGAGGTGCGCGGCGGCTCCGGAACCATCAGCGCCGCGGTCTCGGACATCAAAGCTGGCTCGGGTGAGAACTCGCTCAGCCCCCAGGCCTCCCATATCCCGTATTGGTGCTGCCAAAGCAGTGTGTGTGGCGGGCACAAACGGGAAGCGAGGATCGCTTGCGTGCTGAGAGAAGGTGCTGGTGGCAGCGCTGGTGCTGGTGGCGGCGGCACTGAACGTGCTGTTCCCGCCATTTGAGGTGCGGCCCGTGAGGTTGCCATTGCTGCCAGCGCCGATGCTGCTGCTGGAGGTCGTGAATGGTGCGGATGTGAGTGCGGCCGAGCCTTCAGTGGCGGCGCAGTACAACAAGCAAAGGAAACCAGCATTGATCAATTTGTGACGAGCGGTGACGAAACGCAGCAGCGAGTGTGATCGTTAGCAGGTAAGCACCAGCAGGCATATGCACCCGCTTCAGGCCCATTCATTGCTGGTATGGGAATAGGAGGATGGTACACACGCAAGCGCTCTGCTTGAGTAGGCACGCACACCCCCATGCTTCCATTCATACATGCACACGGAACGCAAAGACGGCCACAAACGCTAATAGGCAGTCCGGCTTGCTGGGGCAGTCCGGCTTGCTGGGGCCCCACCGCCAGCTGCGCTTACCACTTGCGCTAGGGCGTCGCTGCCGATTGAGCTGCCCCGCCATGAGCAGCACGCTGTCACGGCGCCGTCCACCCTGCGTTGTATGCATACCGTGACAGTGAGGGCGTGGCAGCATACCGATAGGGCAAGCCGTGGGCTAGAAAGGAAGGGACACGCAGTAGCAGCAAGGCCAGCCTCACAAGGGGTCAATCCTGATGCATGCGTGCTTCCTTACGGAGCTACCCTTATGCTCGTGAAATTCTGATGCTGTCGTGCACACAAGCATGATGTCAGGTGCAGTGAGAATCCGCAGATCCCGCCGATACCCTAGTCTTAGGAATATCCCTAGTCTTAGGAATATCTATACCCGCCTATACCCTCAAGCTCGCATGCAACCTTGGTCCAGCCTCATCCCTCCGCGCCTTACCTTGAGCAGCGACCGCAGCATGGCCCCGTCAAAGGCAGTGCAGCGCAGCACGCCGTCTGTCACCTCGATGCCGAGGCGCATGTCACGGTAGCTGCACGCACGACACGCAAGCACGGCGCAATGCAAGCGAGTCAGGCGCATCGCTCAGCATGCGTGGGCGTGGGCATACCAGCTGCGGGCAAAGGCCATACGCCCCGATATCCGGCACCACACTTGGAACAGGCACTGTTTCGTTTATCACCGCCATTTCTCTGGATATGCATGAACCAAGGCATCTCTGAGACGCATCGTTGGCCGGGTGATGTATGTGGGCATGCCTGACGTAGGGACCACCACTGCAACAGTGCTTCCAATCTCCGATGCGCCCATGCTCTGCGAACCCATATGGCAAAATGCCAGCGGTGCAGCGTACCGCATGCTATTGGGCTGTATCGCATCAGTGTACAACTGGCAAGGCGTGTGTACATTGCACTACACACCAACAAGCTTGTTACACCTCATTCCAATGTGTAATACGGCTTGCCAGGCCTGCAAGGCTTGCAAGGCTTGCAATGTGCTTGTATGGCTTGCAAGGCTTGTGACTTTGGCTTGCTTGCCGACCTGCAGGACGACATGCCGTCCGCTGTGCCCGAGGCGTCCAGCGCCATGAGCGCCGCGCGGTTGCTGGTGTCGCGTGCGTGGTAGGCAAACACCGCCATGGGGGTGGCGGGCGTCACGCCCACCGCGGCCATGGTCTCCTTGTACCTGCGCCAGCGGAGGGTGCAGCGCAGCGGAGGGGTGGGTTCATTTCGTTTCTCGCTTTCAGGTGTGCAGGAGCGACAATCTGGGCGAGTTGGGAGTGAGTATAACCACTTCATGCACCAAAGTAACGCCCACTAAGGCATGGCATGCTGATTGCAGTATTCACCCCTCACCCTCAAAAATATCTGCACACAGAATGCACGGTACGCTTCCGTGTGCTAGTACACGTCCACCTTGCGCGTGCGCACCTCTCGCACTGTGCCGCCAACGGCGCCTTGCCAGTCGCCGCCGCCGCCGCCCTCATGTCCTCCACGGTCCACGGCAGGAGGTGCTCAGGAGCCAGCAGCTCGTCAATCGCACGCACCTGCATGTCATCACAGGCAAGGCCCCTCTTGCTTACAGTATGTCATGTATGGTGCTTATGTTGCATCAGGAGCTTGTCGGCCGGATGACACCAAGCTCCCCCCAGATAGACGCCATTGAAAGGATACCAGATGTCCAGTCAATCACGCACGGCTCATTGCCCTTGACGGTGAGCGTGATGATGCCACGGATGTGCTGCACAGGATGTTAAACCATCCAGGATCATCCGGATGAATACGTGGTTGCCAAACCACGTCCGATGACCTGTTTCCCGCAACCACTCATGACTCTGATGCACCACGCTGAGCAATTGTGCACTCCCATTGCCTAGGATGGTGAACCGGTTCTGGCCTCTTGGTCCCCATCTGGGAGAGCATGGCCTGTTTGGCCGGCATGCTCCTGATGTCACATAACATATCACGACTTGATCGCCTGCCTGCATCCCCGCATGTCTCACATGGCTTGCGTACACCACACCATTCGCCCAACCTCTCTGGATGCTCCCCATGCCAACTGCATGCTTGCGCCGCTGCCGTGCACGTCTGCAGCCTCGCATGTGCGCCATGGGATCCTCTAATACTCACCATGGCAACGAGCCCAATCTCATAGGCTGCCACCCTGACTGCCGGCAGCCGCCCCCACACCACCTCCGCTCGGTCCACGTACATAAAAGACAGCAGCGCGAATGCCACTGAGGCGTCCCATGCTGTCTTGCGGTACACTGCATGTGGGGGGGGAGGGGTGAGAGGGGAACTCAACAGCGCACGGGACCTGCAACAGCTGTGCATTGTGCGCCATGTACACGGTGAGGAGGGCCCCACATGCACTTGTATGAATGCATGTGTGCATATACCGGTATGCGTACGCGTCATAGGGCATATGCGTTGAATCAGTTATGACATGTGCGGTGAAGTGAAGTGGCTACGCATGGCGCATGGTGCACCTGGCGTTGCAAATGCAGCACTTTACAACAGGACCAGAAGGTATGCCACCTTCCCATTCTTTCAACAGGACCAGAAGCAAGGAAGGCCGGTATAACGCAGCATCGTCAGCGGCGGAAGAATGCCAAAGCGCCATGGCTTGCTTAGAAGCAATGATAGGGTAGCGGGAGTGCACGGGCATGGGAATAGAGTGCGTGCAGTTTGACCCTACACAAAGCTGCTTTGGAGGGCGGCGACAAGATCGGCGGCAACTGGGCAGCGAATGCTGCTGGTGTCTAAGATGGCGTGCCAGAGCGCTCGAGGGCGTGCCGTTTACCTGCGTGCTTGCCTCCCTGGTTCTCGCTGTACTCCGGGCAGTGCTCCGAGCTGCTCAGGCGGGGCCCGAAGAAGCCGGGACAGCGCAGGCACAGCACCTCACGGTGCACTGGGATATGGCGCACCACATGCAGCGGGTCCGACACCTGCAAGTGTGGGGGGGTACGTGTGCAAGGACACAACCTGGTGAACGAATGCTGCCTGGGCATGAGGCACAGGAACGTCCTGGGCCGTGGCGCCGGTGGTGGTCTCGGACAGCATAGGCTGTCTAGTGCACACAGTTCACTACCAGGTGTGGCATAGATGCAGTGGCGCACACAGTGCAGCTGCTGCACCAGCTGCACCTGCTTTCGATATCTCAGGACCTGGGCACTGGGACACACAATTTTGTGACGAGAGGGTTGAATTGAAGGGGAGTTACCTGCAGTGTGAGGTCCGCGGTACTGGCGTCGTTCAGGAGCTCCTCTGGAGGGAGCCCATACCGGAAATATATCGTCTCTGCGAAAGAGCGTTGCTGCTGCTGCTGCTGGAGTGGTGAAGGTAACGGCGACAGGGGCGACAGCGGGTTCAGCTTGGCCGTGAAGGAAGGCCTTGACGACGAGAAGCTTCCGCTTCGGCTGCACAACGGTCAGGCAATTAGTCTTCGGGTAACAGGCGGAAGAGGACCCAGTTTCCTGGGGACGCAATGACGTGCGCGAATTACATATGCAAGGCCGAGGCTGTCGAGGAAGCATGACCCAGCTCTCAGCCTTTTTCAGTACAGAATCCAGCTGGAGTCATCCAGGGAAACAATTACACGCAACATGGCCCAACGTGGTGCGGCTCAGGAGGACTGCAGGTCTGTGCTGTGGCTTGAAGGGGCGGCACATTATACTTGATGCTATTGTGTAGCACCGTTGGAAGTTCAAAAAGCACAGTGTAGCACTACACACAACACCATACACACTGTTGAGTCTCCTGCCGCACAACAGTGCTTGTGGTGCATGGACATGACAAGAGGACGGGCCTCGTCACCGCGCAAGAAGTTTGCTGAGAGTGGAGTACAGCCATCTTTGTGTTGGCAGGTGCAAGCCTTGGAAATATGTATAAACGGTAGCAATGTCATTTCAACCAGGACAAGGCAGAGGCTACCGTCCCACACCTGAGCGGGGAGGGCGAAGGGGAAGGAGAGGTTCTGCCATTTGGGCTACCGGGCTCGGAAGCGTTGAGCGATAGGTTCTGTGTCTTCCTATTCAGAGACTTGAGGAAAAGCTTCTCCATGTCCTCACTCCCCTACCCTATTCTGCACGGTCAAACGGTGTCAGTGTACATGCAGGGTCAACCAGTCAAGTGGTAAGCACCACAAAGCGAGTGGGTCGGTCAAGGTCAAAATGTCACAAAGGCTTGGTTGCTTTAGTCCATGAATGTCTGGCATGAAGGAATGGAGGCGTGACCCCCTTTTGGTGTGACCCGGCGAACCAAAGCATATTTGAGCCCGATTTGAGCACAATCCTCCCGTCCGGCACCAATGCAGGCGATGTAAAGTCTGGCAAGGAGCCTGAAAATCTGTTGCTATGCCGATACAGTCTAGCCTCAACCGTGCTTTAAGAACTACAGCTAGTAGGACTGCTGGTCCTGCTGCAACGTATTACAACGGAGTGCTGCTGGCGCGCTCGTGATCAACAGGTACAGTGTTTGGCAGCAGTTTTGAGTGCACGACTTTGGCGCCTTAGCTGAGACTTCCTGGCGTGTGTTGGTGCCCGAGCCATGCTAAACGTTTGTTCACAGGTGCCGGCTGCGCTGGCAGTGCTCAACTTCACTGCTGTGTCTCGCGTAACCAGGAACAGCAGCAACCATCCAGGCTCATATATCACCTCTAGCACCTGGGTGTGGACCAACGTGAGGCGCCAGCGACGGACTCAGCGTTCACGCCAAACCTGGTTTCCACTTTTCCACTTGTGTCAAGGCGTGGAGCCAGACAAGTGCGCGCAATCACTTACTGTGCGTTGTGAAATACAGCCGAAAAGCTTTGCCTGCAGCGCACCAAGGCCCGCCTGCAAGCGGGTGGCGTGAGCGTACCTGCGCTTGCATAGAGCAGCCAACTGGTAATTGATCGCAAGTTACCATGGCGTCAAAGGCACAGAAGAAAAGCTTCTTTGACCGGCATGATGACGTGCTTCTCTACGTTCCCAATTTGATAGGTGCGCGTGGCCCTTCTTAAGTGGTCCACCGTCTTGTTCCGCTTAAAGGACTCGGTCAGACCCAGTTGCGTTCCAGTCAACTACATATGCAGAGCCAAACGTTACGCAGCTCTGCTGTACTGCTGTTGACGGCTTTGTCTTAATGCTGATTGGGAAGCTGGGTAGTGTGCGAGTGGCAACTGGCAAGTGCGACAGCCTGGCTACTGTTGCGGTCGAACCTTTGCCTGCACCCTGCACAGTGGTATCGTGATGGGCATATGCTTCTGCTGTGATATTACTACCAACCTGAACAAAGCTGTTGTGTGTGGTGCCTAATTTTGGCCCCTGAGCTGTTCGTGCAGGTTATGTGCGCGTCGTCGCAGCCTTCTATGCGTTCGCTGTTGCCACTTCCCAGCCGCTGGTGTGCGTCCTGGCATACTTTTTTAGCTTTGTGTGCGACGAGCTGGATGGGCGTTTTGCGCGCATGCTGCACCAGACGAGCACGATGGGCGCCGTGCTGGACATGGTGACCGACAGGTGTGCCGTGCAGCGTAGGTGGTGCGGTGTTGCTTGCTTCCCAGGATGGCTGCACTGTCTACCATAGTCACAGCGCAGTGTGTTATGGGTGACCATCCACGTGTGGTCTGTGCTCACGTATCAAGCACACACACACGGCAGTGCACACGCACACACGCCCACGGCAGTTCCCAGCATTACGCATACGCACACTGCACGGCCCCAAGGAAAGCATACTGCATGGCCCCAAGGGATACAAAATACTTGGAACACGCACGCACACACGCATCCGAGCGCACACACCACACAAACCCTTCAATCCATCTTGTGATAACCACCTTGCATGCCCTTGCTTCCAGGCTTGCAACGACCGGTCTGCTCGTTGTGGTGGCGGTGTCGTATCCGCAGTGGTGAGTCGGTTAGTCCGTTTGACCACGTCAGTCACATATGCAAGCGTTGGGGGTGACTGGGCCTTGCACTACTTCAGAATGTCTCCCAGGCTACGTTTGCAGCCAGTAAAGGTGAAGTACCGCCGGGCAGCACCGGGTCACCATCACCATGCGTACAGATTGCGTCCGTGACGCTTTTGTACAGCCGTCAAGCTTTTTGTGCATGAGCCTGCCATGCCCATATGGGTCATCACTCACACGGCGCTGACTGACACATGTCAGATCACACGTGGACTTCCTGACGTTGCTCATCTTCCTCTCCGTGTTGCTCCGTCTCCATGTTGCTGCTGCTGCGCAGGTATGTGGGCGTGATCTTGCTCATCTTCCTCGACGTGTTCAGCCACTGGTTTCAGATGTATGCCTCGCTTGCGCTTGGAGAGACCACTCACAAGGTGCGCTGCTGCATGGCGAAGATACTCAATACATGTGTGCATGCGTGTGCATGCATGCACCTGCAGCAGCATATGAGCGGCACCGTGTGTGCATGCATCGATGCATTGCGATGACCCCTGTAGTGTATGATGGGAAGGTGGCAATACTAGAGCTGACACACGCTGGCACATCAGAGCTGGCCTGTGCTGTGTTTCAAGCGTACATTCGCGTTAAGGAGAATGCTTCTGTCCAGCCAACCCTCATGTTCTCGCCGCCGCCTCCCACCTCTTGGCACGCACACAACCATGCTGACAAATCCATTCAGTGCCACGCACTTGCCTCGTGTGCGCAGCCTGCACATGAGCTCTCCCCTTGAAACACACATGCCGATGCTAGCACGCATACGGCCCTGGCGCTTCGGAAGGACGCTTCGCGAACCTCACCTGCGTGCCCACCCGCTCCTCTGCCCCCAGCAGGACGTCAAGTCCAGCAGCTGGCTCGTGCGCAAGTACTACGGCTCCAGGATATTCATGGGCTACTGCTGCATCTGCTGTGAGGTCCTTTACCTTTGCGTGAGTCGGCATCAACCGCGACACTGGTTGCATTTCCGGGTGATTTAATTCCCGGTGTTCGTAGTGTTTGGCTCCAGCGTCATGCTCCGAGCGGCATAGCATGCAGGCAGTGACGGGACCATGAAAGCGGTAGGGTGCAGCTGCAGTGCAGCATGTGGGATTGGGCGAGGGCTTAGTTCCAGCACCAACAGACCGGCAAGCACAGCAGTGCGCCATAGGTATGCAAACGAAGGGCATTCGAGGGGCTGGAAGCGGAATGCGGAGCGCCATGCACACGCGTTGACGCCCCGTGCCGCGCCTCCTGCCGCTGATCTGCTGCCTTTGCTTGCCTGTGCCGCTGTGCAGCTGTACGCGACCAAGCATGCGCAGCTGATGGCCATTGTTATCCCGGGCATAGTGCTGCCCAAGCCGCCGCCCGCGGTGCTGGCCTGGGTCCCGGGTGAGTGCCTGCCTGCCTCTGGCCTCGTGGTGTGTTATGTTGCTGGACAATGACTGCTAAGCTTGCGAGCCGGTCCATTGCTGGGTTAGTGGGGCAATGACTAATCAAATTCTGCAACCTGATGCGCGTCATTTGCTAACGTGCGCCTGCTTGCCATACTGCTGTGGTGAGAGCAGGATGCGCAAATAAGGCAGGGCAGCCAATCTGATGTCATATCGCCTGAGTGCGCTGGGGCGCATCAAGCACCTATGCGGGGTAGCCAGTTGTGCACAGTGTCTGACGTGCAGTACGCGATGTGTGCGTGTGCATGTGTGTGCGCACTGCAGAGCTGTCTGCGTTCATCCCGGACGCAGGGCTGCCGCTGGTGACACTGCTCAGTGTGGCGGCGTTGCCTGGATGGTTCACCAAGCAGGTGCGCTGATGGTGGTGGGCGGGAGCCGTCTGGCGCTGTGCTTGCGCATTGCACGCGTGTGTGTGGCCGTGTGGGCAACGGTGTGGCAACGGGTGTGTGCGTGGGTGGGTGTTTCGATGGTGCGCTTGCATGGGAGTGTGTGTGGGTTAGGGTGCTGTGAGGGTGTGTGAATGTAGGTCTGTGGGTAAGGGTGGGGGGCGGCAAGGCCAGGGAGGGACGGGGGAGGGAGGTCTTGGGGGCCCTATTAGCGTTGTGGTTGCAAGGGGCCAGGGTCACTGGCATTGCTTACACCTGCGAACGGCCTCAGCCCTTGAGGTAGTTTTGCGTTGCGAGTTGTGCGTATGATGTGCGTGTGCATGTACACCTGGGTGGTGGACTGATGATGCTTGGCTGCGTGACGCCAGCCACAAAGGCTGCCATACCCCGTGGTCTGCCGCAACGCAGCAGGTGCCAGCTGCCAACTGTTGCACGTGCTCCTTTGCTGCTGCGTTGCTGCTGCCGGCGCTGTTGTGATGCGCTTTTTGGCCACCGCAGGTGTGCAACTGGTTCCAGCTGCGCACCGCAGCGCAGGGCCTGGTCAAGTACGATTTGCAGCGGGAGGGGCGCCTCAAGAAGGAGTGATGGACCAGCAGGGTGATCATCACCACTGCAAACTGCACGGTGCAGTGCAGGATGCTGCATATGGTGGGCAGCGCCCACCATGGCAGCACGCTCCATGCACCACAAGCATCTTGAAGTCGCGTGGCGTGGCGTGCATCCGTTATAGGTGCACACATATATATACATCTGCAATCACACTCGGCTGCTGAGCGTAATCCTACCTGGCCCAAGCCTCCCAGGCGCGGAACATGAGCACTCGACGCATGAACTCCTCCTTCACTTGGCATATGCTATGGCCACTCGAATGCATTCTTGTGCAACTCCATCCTGGCTGTTGGCTGCTCTGTGTCTTGAGCACGCTTTCGCTGGCGGTGTTAATGCAACTGCGTTGCTGCCAGCAGCCGTCGTGCGACGATGTGGTGGTGGGTTTGAGGCATGAAGCTGCATGCCAGCACCCGGCAGCGGCATCACTCGCATTCTCAGCATCTCTCCGCATCGCCTCTCACATCCGCTGTTGTGCAGTGTAGCCTTGCACTGCATGGGCAGCTTACCCACCTCATGGACAACACTCTCGTTTCCTTCTGTCGCGGTGATCGCCTCGTGTCCCTCGCGCGGCGGCAAGTAGCGTGCACCAAGCGCATCTGTTTGACCTCCGTACGGCCCTGCATGCACTGCTGACACTGGTGCCTTCAATCCTAAGTCGGTCCTTGGCCTCTGTTGAAGCGAGTGGCGTCGTTGCTGTGCTGCGGTACCCATGCGTCCATCTCTGGTGTATGCGAGCACTGCCTGTAACCCATTCACTGCTTGCACCAGAATGCACCAATCGGTGACGCTGGTGTGAATCCCCGCACCAGGAAGGGTCACGGCAAGACCCAGGCATATGACAAGCTGGTTACAAGCACACAAGCGGACAAAGAAGCAGGCACCAGGTGTGATGGACCTTCTTTTTGGCAGCCAGGTGCGGGACGGGTGCACGGGTTGCTCAATGCAATCGGCCATGGCATTGCATCAAAGCGGTGACTCAGCTGTCAGGGGCCCATCGCTCCAGGCGCCTATCAGGCTCAGTCTCCAGTCTGTGCACGGTGAGCACGAGAGAGAGAGATTGCATCACCCAAACCGGTTATAGCCAGAGGCTGAGTCATGGCAGACGCTGACCGTACAGGATTGCAGTCCGTGAACAAACCACCGACAACGGCATGCACAACATCCTGCCCATATTCCAAAAGCACGACAAAAACGTTGATACAACCCAGGCTTGGGGCTAGCAGGGGTTCCGTTGCAGGGAGTATTGCAGCTCCCCCGATGTGATTGTTTTGGTTTCACGTTATGGCCATATGCTGTCCAACTCATCAGCGTCGAGTCTTCTCTACCCACCTGATGTATCCAGCATGTATTTGGACTGAAAGACAGCCACTACTGTATATGTACATATCACGCCAACATATGCAACATGCGCAGAAATTATGCTGAAATCCGCAGCTGCATGAAATGACACACACCTTGCTCGCCACCGTCAGGTGCAGCCTCTATCCCTACGCATACGCATACGCATATTCACACGGCCCAACAGGAATCACACTGCATGGCCCCGCGGGCGCTCTTCCCGACATGCCTCATGAGCCGTGGGCAGTTGTCTGTCGTGTGGCAGGCCCACAAGCGAACGGCACGAGTTTGGTACCGGTACGCACACGCACACACACATGCAGCATGAGAAAACATGCAATGCTGGGCCAGACACGAGGTGTCAGCGCCAGTCCCAATTAGGCACACCTGTCTGTAACGCTCATGCCTGCCCAGTCAGCACCCAACCTCTCAAAATAGGAGATCCTTCAGCCATACCAACATCCTGCAGCCATGCCAGCCAACAAATAAGCGCACGTAGTGGATCGGCCCAGCTGTGCCTTGCACAGCCAGGCGCACTGCACTGGCTCCCCCTGCTCCATTACGGTAGGGCAAGCTAGCACAGGCGGGTCCAGGTTTGTATAAGGTTTCTCAAAAAAGAGGAAGAGAGCAACAGTGGCGGTAAGGGAGGATCGCACTACGGCCGCACAGAGGGGGAGCCGCGCGCGGGGCTTGCATGCGCACTACGATGCTACATGCAGCCGCGTAATTCCAATTGCGCCCGCAACGCGGTACGGCCAATTGCAGCCGTGGCATGAGGAAGGACCGCATTGGCATCGAGGCATGATGCGCGAACGAAGCGCACGGCATTGTAGCTTCCAAGTGACATGCTGCATGCAAATCTTGATATGTATGTAATGCCTCCAGTCAGGGGATGCTCATGCTGGTGAGGGCATTTGGCCCGTCCATGCTGCCATGTTGATGCTTGCAAGCTTTGATGCAAAACCTATGATTGACGCATGCCTTCCGAGTCTTGTGACCGCGTTTGTTGGCCCGGCTCACGGCAGATGAGTCCGGCAAGTGGTCTGCCAAGCAGGCAGCGAATCAACGGTGGGTGTTGCTGTGGCATGTGTCCAGCCGATCTTGGGCCTATGGTACCGTACAATGGTCCTGACACACCCCAAATTCTCAGTGCCTCTCCCGATGCCGCGGATACACGCGGTGGCAGCCAATACATGGTGTGAAGCACTAGCATAGTTGCATCTTTGTGCTACACGCAAGCTCTTGCGGCCTTTACGCAATGACGAACGCCGCAAGCAGGCCGGTCATCATGTGCCATTCGATGTGGCAGTGGATGACCCACACGCCCGGGTTGTCCGCCACAAACTGTAGCACCAGGTAACTGTTGGCCTCCACGGTGACCGTGTCACGCACTGGGGGCGGGTTGAACGTGGTGGCGTTCGCAGGGTTGTAGTCTCCGTCTCCGTCCTCGCCGCGTGCAACCACCCAGAAAGTGTGGCCTGCGTGTACATACGTCCAGAAGGGGTGCGAGTGAGACACATGCAGAAGTGTGTGATAATTGATCCAGCATGTTTGATGCAGTGGTGCAGCTTGCGTTCTGTGGGAGTCTGGTCAGCGCCCGAGGACAGGGCGGTGCATGCTTCTGTGTCAGCCCTCTGAGAACGGCTGCAGGCCGCCCCCATGCTGTGCCCTCGGAGAATGGCAGCAGGCATGCCACAAACAGGTACCGGCATTTCCCTTCTACATGGCATGTTTCACTGCCACTCACTTCTTATGTCTCACTTCATGAACCCCTGTTGTACGCTTAGAGTCATCCGCTCGATCAGTCATGTACTTGTATCATGAGGATGCAACCCCGCTCACCATGCATGTGGATGGGGTGCTCCCCGCCGTCCAGGTTGTTGATGACCAGCTGGTGCAGGGTGCCCTTGGCCACCTTGATCAGGTTCCAGCCCTGCAACCATCACATGAGTGCATACGCCACACGGTGAGACAAAATGGATCTTCATGGCCGCCGCACCAGTAACAGCGCAGGCCACGCAGTGCAAGGCAAACGGATTCGGCAGCACCTCACAACTAAATGCGGCGCTCATCGGACACAGCACGAGACTGACAGGGCATACGCATGTGGGCTCAACCAGGAACAGTCACACAATGCCATAGGCCTATCACACTGCTTGACTTTGTACTGGGCACAGATTTCATCCACTGGCTGTTGTCCAATTATCAGGGAGTCATGGCAGTAGCTTGATTAAGCAATCTGACCCACCTCAATGAATGGCCCTTCCCCGGGCTTGTACGTGGGGTTCTGTGTGGCCAGGGCCATCACGCTGTTGCCAGTAGGGTCAGCCTCAAACATCTCCAGGAGGGGCGTGCTGCTGTTCATGGCCCATTTGTCGTGCACGGACGTGATGCCTGCGTGTAAGGCGACCACAGCCAGCACACACGTACCACCACCACTCAGCAAGGGAACATGCTCCGTTGTGTATGTTTAGGTGTTGAGCTTCTGGAGTGGGGCACTTATGTGGTTGTGTCATAGGGTCTGTGGGGAAGGGATTGTGCAGCAGGCATTGATATCACATGCTTGTGTTCCTCGTATCTGCATAGGCTGTCGAGCCTTACCTTGTCTTCTGGTCCCCATCTGGGGAGAGCCTGGGCCTGTTGGCCGACACGCTCCTGATGTAACATAACATAACATGTAGCATATACTTTAATACTTCTGTTCCTCATGAGAGCCACGCACCGTTGAAGTGTGCGCGCTGCACGTTGGTGGAGATGTTGCCGTCGCGCTCCACGTGCGTGTAGCCGGGCGGCGGGCCGGTGGCATCCGCCATCTCCAGTGCCAGCACGGTGGTGGCGGCGGGGAGCATGGCCGCGCCATGGCTGTCCCTCAGGTGGATTGCCTGCGCACACCGCAAGCAATGGCAGCAGCAACACAGGAGTTGCGGCAGCTTCTGAAGCGTGGTGTGCATACTCAAGGCAACCATTCTGCGGAGTCTACATGTTGGTGTGTCATGTCTGTTCATACCCCCACTAGCGGACTGACGAGCAGCGTGTGCCAGGGGCGTCCACCAGCGCACAAACATGCGCACGAATTCACACTGTCTAGCGCACTGCGGACGCATGGTGCCCGACTGCATGCTACACACACAGGATCAACAACTACTGAATGTCGGTGTGGCTTACAGGTTTACGGCACTTGAAGAGATCAGAATAGGCATCATATCACGCCCTGCTGTTGACCTCTCACCTTGGAAGGCTCTAGTGCATATGGGTCCCTGTCAGACCTGACATCAGAGTTGCGGCGCTTGCGCGCCCGCATGCTCAGGCCGCTGTAGTCGGCTTGCGTCTTTGGCAGCAGCGGGCTGCCGTTGGGGATGGTCGCGATGGATTGCTTCGTGGCGGTGTAGTCGAGGATCGCCAGGACAGGGTAGGCGACCGAGTCGTATGCGAAGGCTTCGTTGTCCAGCGCTGCAGGGACGAACGCACGGAGACACGCACAGCCAGCGGGGCGCAGGAAGACAGTTAGACAGCATGCGTATGGTGCGCGTGGCGTGTGGGGGTGGAGGAGCGGGGACAGGGCGAGACAACTAGGGAAGATGTGCTCAGCGATGATACGGTGCGAGAAGGGGTGTTTCTTCCAGGCAGTGGGAGTTGCAAGCTTGTAGAGACGGGGCCTAACATTGCTCTGTGCTCACCGCATCGCACCCAGTGGCGCGTCTTCTTGAGCTTGGCGTTGTACCACGCGTCCTTGGGGCAGATCAGCAGGTCGTACCGCTCCCCCACGTTGATGTACAGCGACGACACCAGCTGGGAGCGCTGCGTCTCGGTCGTGTCGACGCCCACCACCGACATCAGGTGGTTGTCGAAGGTGAGGTTGCAGGGGCCAAAGGCGGCGGTGTTGACGAAGCGCACCTTGATGGCGGGCTTGGCGCAGTTGCCGACCTTGGCGGGCAGTACGGCGTAGTTTGAGGAAGCGCCGGGTGTGTCCAGCGTGTATTGCTGGCCCACACCGTTCAGCAGCGCCTGTAGGTGTACGAACCATGCACAGGACAGGCGGATGGATCCCACTGCAAGTAGGGATGTGGCATGTCAGATTGGTGCATACTCCTCACCAAAACGGGACAAGCGGTACAAGATTGAATGTGGCCTTACGGTTGCTGCATGAAAGCATGCAAAGACGTGTGCATGTCATCTGTGTCAGTGCCAGGTAATATGTATGCTGGGCGCGGGGCCGCTCACCGACTGTGGTACGGGCTCGTCTCCGTCATTGTCAGTTTCCAGGAACTCGTCCGCCTCGATCAGCGACGAGTCCTTGTACCTGAACCGCGGGATGAGGCATGAAGCAACCCACGCCTTGTCAAGTCAGGACTCAGCACTAGCAGCAAGACTCAGCAGCAGCAGCAGCAGCAGCAGCAGCAGCAGCAGCAGCAGCAGCAGCAGCAACTGGGAACGCTGCACTGTTTGCTGCAGTTGGTATCCTCCTCACCAGTCGGTCATCTGCAGTACGGACTCGGCGTACTTTGCCTTGCTGGTGGGGTCCCTAACAACGATGACCCCCTTGACTCCATCCTGCAAGTTTCCGTAACCCAAGGCAGATGCATTGGGTCAGGGTCGACCAGAAGGGGTTAGAGCTGTGCAAGGTGGCACAAATAAAGGTGAGGCGGTGCATTGTCGTGTGTGGGAGGTGCCAGGCGCATTAGCGGGCTCGAGCCCTTGTTGTGTTGCGTATTTGCGGGTATACCTGTGCCAACATGTATGTTGACAAGTGACAGCCAGCACACGCAGACCATGGCATGCACTACATGCATCTCGCAAACCGCAGAAGCAGTTGCACGCAAATCTCCAATGCAGTGGCTCGCATGTCGTAATTTGAGGCGCCCCAAGTTCCGATGTGTTGCAGGGTCAAGGCAGTTCCACCAGCGCCGTGGCCACATGCTCCGTGTGGCATGCATACGCGCCGCGGCGCCTGGCTTACCACGTACTGCAGGCCTATGTGGCTGTGGTACCAGTAGGTGCCAGGCCCGTCCGCAACGAAGGTGTACACACGGGAGCCCCCGGGGGGAATCAAGCGCTGCGTGATACCCGGCACGCCGTCCGACGAGGCCGTGCCCCTCTGCAGGAAGCCGTGCCTGCACAAAGTTGGTGCGTGGCAGCCACCTCTCAACCGGCAAGGTGCGACAGCGGCTTCTGTGGTAATGTGATTTGGCATGGAGGGATTGATTGCTGGGGGGTGTGGCACATGTAAGATGTGAGGCAGGCGGACAGGCAGACGCACAGGCTTGAGGTTCTGGGACTATCTCACGAGTCTCACCCCACCCCGAGACATTTTCTATGCGTGTATCTGTATGGTGGTGCCTGTTACTGTCAGCTCACCAGTGCATAGCGAAGCCTTCGTCTAGGTGGTTGACGACGGTGACGTTGAGCGTGTCACGAGGCGCTATGGTCAGGGTGGGGCCGGGCAAGCTGTCGTTAATCAGCAGTGCTGTGCGCTCGTAGCCATCCGGGTTGACCACGCCGCTGCCGATAACCAGGACGATGTTGTGAACGACGCTCGGCACCGTGCCCGCAGCCCGCAAGGCTGCGTATGCCGCACACAATGCGCACGCACAGGCAAACGTTACGGCAACGCAGTTGAGGACAGAAACAGCTTGCACTGAAGCCCGTGGACTTCCAGTATCTTTTCAGGTCGTCTGTTTCGCTCACGCAGTCTCTTTCTCCTGCGGAACAGTGATACGTACTTTGTGCAAGCGAAGGACGGATGTGCTGAAGCGAACAGGCTCCTGGCTGGTGCAATGAGAACTTGGGTGCATAATCCAACAGAAGCATGGAGGAAAGACTCACGTGTGCACTTGCTCTTCTCGCCAGAGAATTCAACTTGGCAGCCGAGGCCACACTCAGCGTCCGACAGGCCGCACGTGCCGTATATTGAACTACGGTGCATTGGCAGCAGACCGCAAATAGTGGGCAGAAGCAAGCACACCAGGTCGGCCTTCACAGGCCCTCTGCAGGGCGAACAACAACCCTGATTTTGGCTCAGCGCTCCTCATTGCATGCCTGTTATTGGTACAAATAAGAAAGTCTTGTCCAATCGGTGGTAGCAGTATCGTAGTGCAGCAGACAGGCTTCCCAGTGCCATGCTTGATGCAGTTTGATGCATGCAGGATGTGGCAGGCTGTACGCAGTAAGGTGACAGGTGGGCTGCCCGAGTTTAAGCTTCCAGGATGGCCCACGGCAGCATAGCAACGTGCTTACCAGCAGTAGTTGTCAGTGCAAGACCCAACACTCCACCCGCAAACAGTGACGTTGTTCGTGCTTGTTGGCAACCCAACGACTGGGCCTTTGCGAGCTTCTCCGCCCAGGTGGCCGGAGAGCCCGCATATTACGACGACCACCAGTATCACCAACGGGCTGGGACCTGCTCAATTGTACCAAGCAAGGAGCAAACCCGTGTCAGCCGATGGTGTGCGACACCACCATCAACATCGCTGCCGGCGGTGGAATTCGCCCAGGTGCACCGGATGGCTGTCTGGCTAGAGTGCCACGACCATAACTGTGCATTCTCTTCTGAGTCTTGTGCTGACGCAGGTGCGTGTCAACAGGTGCAAAACCGTGAACGCTGCTGTATGTGCTACCGCCGCATATTTGGAAGGGTTTGATTCATGTGCTGAGCGTACGGCCCTACACCTCACGCATACAGCTTGCAACACAAGGGTCACGACGATGCTGTGAATATTGCCGCGCAAAAATCTTGCGGCAAGCAGCACGGGGCGAACGGTGATGTGCAACCAGCCAATCACTTAAGCCACACACACTGCCGCAGGGAACACAAGGGTTCGTATAGTTCATCCAAGTGTATATATCAAGGCCTCAGTGTCCACGGCTGAGTTGTCCAGCAGTTTCTTGCGCGAGCTGTTCAGCTTTCCGGGGTTGGTGGGCGCGTACGCCGCGAGCACGCCGGCCGCCACAGCTAGGTGGTATGCTGTGGTATGCAGTGCACACCTAAGCAGGTCACCACCTCATGTACACAACGTTTGGTTCAAGACCCTGAGCCACGTTGGTGGCAGTGCTGAGGATGCAATAAGGTAGCACTCCCTTTCACTGCAGGAGGGAAGTGGACTTCGAACTCACCTGGTTTCATCGCAGTTAGCTGTCCGCCACGGCCTCAAATAATGGCTGAGTTTATTGCGTGACTACGCTTAAGAGTCCTCGATGTCGACAGGTCCTGGTATAACGCTTTCGGGACTTCCCAGGTCACGGGCAGGTGAGGTGGAGGTTGGCAGTCTCAAAGAGTGTGGCGTGGGACGCGCGCGAAGCTTTGACGGACACCAGTACTGACGTCTGTAACGTTTCCGCAGTATACTAAAGTTATAACAAGCTCTGCTTCATTGCAGGTAGTTATCGTATAGGGCGCGTGCATGCTTTTCGATTATACAGCATGGCCCAGACCTTGAGCATCCTGAAAGTGCCTAACCTCGTCCAGCGGAAGCCCAGTGGAATGGCGCCGCTTCAGAACAGACATGCTGCATTTGCTTGCCACGCCTAGTTGAAGCCACGGACGTTGCATGGCAATATGCATACCCCAGGCGCAAGGCCATACTTGAGAGCGAGTGCATGCACCCATGCACACGCGCGCCAGGTTCACTCTGCTTCGGTTGTCCCATAAATAAAAACCCACGGCGTCGGTGTGGCAATGTAAGTAGATAATATTCTATGGGATATAGGCTGTGGTTGGGTCTGACGTATGTTTGCATCGGAAACCAGCTGATGCACTGGTGCCAGTGCCAGCGCAGGTTCTTGCAGGGCTGCCAAGGCTCAAGCCTGCAGCTTGGAACTTCAAAACGCAGTCTTGTGCCACAGTGACAGTGCCGCAAGTGGCTTTGAAGGCCTGGGGAGGCCTTGTTCCTGTTGGTGTCCTTGTTCAAAAACGCAACTTCTGCAGTCCTAGCATGTTCAAAACGCGTCTGAGGGAGTAACCAATGTGGTCAAGGGATGCATAGTGTATATACTGCTTGTTGTGTTGACATGGAAAGGTACCCTACCAACAGCGTTTGTCCCCAGGCAGACCAGTCCGTATGTGCCTGACAAGCGCTCGTAAGACTGGTAAACGCGCGTGGCTTGGGTCCTATCCGCCCAGCCTGAATTCGTGAGAGCAGAATTTCATGGCACTGCAAAGCCGCAGATATTATCACGGACTGTGTTGGCCCTTCCTGCACGCTTCTCCGCCCTTCAACCTCCGCATCGTGCTACGAGGAATGTCGTGCAGCTGGTTCGCCCTCCTGAGCGTAACCTGAAGTTAGTACACACTAGCCGTGCATTTGAAACACATGCTGTTTGCAGTGCCCGAAAAAAGCCCCTGGCTGGCGCGAAACCGTTGACGCGCTCCGTGGACATTCCACCACCCGCCACTCGCCAGTCACCGCCGTGCTGTGATGAGGCGCAGTGGCGCACCTAGCCACGCCCATGCCACTGACCCTACTCTGAAAGCGGATGCGAGGAAGGCTTGCACGAGTTGCTCTGCCACCTGGGTGCTCCTGCTGGCAGTGCTTGCCATGGTCCATTGTGAAGGTCCCCACTCCTGACGTCTAGGGGAGACGGCGGCGCGAGACGCTTGCACGTCCCAGTCCTAGGCATTAAGAGAACAGTATTTGATTCCAAGATCAGGCTGGCACGGGCCGGCAATCCAAAAGCTGCAGGATCGACGCACGGGTTCATGCCAGGGATATCCCAACACCTACCCCGCCACGTGTCACGCTGTGGCAGGCGCGCACCTGCACCAGCCGCTAACGCATGGCCAGCACCCACGTCTGCCGTCCAGCTCACACATGTCGTCGTGATGATGATCAGTTATGCTATGCTGGAGTGCCAGTGGGTGGTTCTCGGCGCCCCTGAGGTGCTGCATGCATACCAGTACATGCACACGCACCAGTCTGCCGGCGTACGTACGGCGTTGTACAGGTGGCGTGTGCGGGCCGTTCCTGTGGCATTCGGTCTCACAAACTTTGCCTGTGACTATTTGTGTCACACTCAGAAACACACTGATGTGGCTGATCGGCACAGCAACGGCAACAGGCCCACAGCAGCAGCCGGGCCTGAAGTCAGCCCTGACCCGAATCCGCCGCAAAAGCAGTGTCACGTGCGTCACCGCCTGGAGGTCTTGGTGGTTTAGGCTACGCAAGCAAGGCAATGCAACATCCTGTGTGCTAGCATGAGGCAGAACCAAGCAGAACTTCAATCCGCCTCACCAACGACGCCACTCATGGCTTCATGATTGGGTTCTCCATTCCATGCGGTGCCTTCCTCCACCTTACACACGTGCACCATACAGCCACCCCTTGTAAGCGTTCAACGCACCACGCACTCCCCGCAGTGGGGGCTGCCCGGCAACAAATAGGGCGACGGTGGGTGCATACTAGATAGAGCCGGGTGTAACCGTGGTGGGGTCAGGCGGTGACTGCTGCAGCTACCAAATACCAATGCAGCCTGTTGAGCCGTATGGCCGCGTGCATTCACCATGTGCACCTTTGTAACCGTCCTTTCCCCATTCCCCTTTCCCCCCGATCTGATGAGGCGGCCATGCAGCCTGGTATGGCCATGCATCCGCGACGCAGTACGTGCTCCACTGCTGCAAGTTGAACAAGCAGGAACTCGCAGCTCTGCAATGGCATGTGATTCAGCATGTGATTGTCCGGTAGGATGTGCTGCATGCGCTGTAGGAGATCAGGATTCCTGCGACAGGCAGTGCTCTGCACGATACCGCGATTGTTTACGTGCCTTACAGCATGCGGCTCGATGGTGACCGCAATAATCGCCGCACAAACGAGCAAGGCATGCAGGCGCACACGGTCAATGCAGTACGCACAAAAGGTGATGCACTTGAGATAATGCACGCAAGTTGGAACAATATGCGCGCGCAATTGCGGCGGGCCCCATCAGCTTGAGCAGCGGGATATGCCAGCTATGAAAATGGTTCCTGGGTTGGTGGTCCTCTTCTGGTCTCCTGGTCTCATCTAGGGGCAGCATGCAACGCTTGGCCAACACGCCCCTGATCCAGCATGACATCGCATCAAAGTGATTGCAAACCACACGGTGTGGTCGTGTTGGCCACAATTGGGCAGCTGTAGTTCTCGCGCACACATCACAAATGGGCTGCATGGTTGTGCAGTTGGCCATGCAACAGCCATGCGCATTCAACAGCAGGAGAATTGTGTTCACAGGACACAACAAACCGCAAACATTCAGGACGAGGGGGTGTGCGTATCCCCGTGGCCAGCATGCCTGCCGATTCTATCTGTCTGTCGAGGGACTCATGCAAGACACAAAAAGCTATGGGCTATGGGGTTGACTCTACCGGACCTATCAGTCTTTGTGTGAAAGGCTCTGCTGGCGCTGTACACCGGGTTTACCACGGATTTGGCTGCTTTGCTGGCGCACTTTGTGTGCGCTCCCACCGTCCTACCTCACGGTTCAACCTCCTCAGTTTGTCTGAGTGCCGCAGTGCCTGACAGCCCTCCAGCCCTCAAAAGCGGCAGTAATGAATTCCTGAAACTGTTTGCCGTGCCTGATACTGCAGTGGCCAACACGCAAACCCGGCTGGCGCGAAACCGTTGACGCGCTCCGTGGACTTCATTCCACCACCAGCCCGCCAGTCACCGCCGTGCTGTGATGAGGCGCAGCTGACCGCGCCTATACCTCTGCCACTGCCCTGAAAGCAGACTGCTGAGATCGGGAGGCTTCCTATTCTCCTTCTTGGCTGAGAGGGTTGGAGACTTTGCAATGCTCATCGAGTGAGTGCCAGTGCAATGTGAAGGGCTCGCTCGGAGCTTTGGCCTCCGACGTGCGGCCCGACTTTCCGTGTAGGCTAGAGGTGAAGAGCAGGGTGTCTGATACCAATTTTACCAGGCAGGCATCACTGAGAACCCTGGAGATTTGTAGGTTTACGCGTTGGTTTCTTCTGGCAAGTACGCCACCTGGTTTGTGCTGTCGCCGTCACACAAATGCGCCTGCCTGCTGCACCTCCGCTCTACCTATTTCGTCAGCGCTGCCGGAACCTTATGCAGTGACAATACCGCAGTGGGTGGTGTTTGGAACCTGCTGAAGTGGTTCATTTGCCCACGAGCGTGGCCCACTTGCACGTCACGGCGTGCGCACGGCGTACGCCGATCGTCCATCAGCCGTATATCCCTCGGTTTTGCCACGTGCCCTGCCTCAGAGGTGCACTGATGCGCAACGTGCGCACAAAACGTGGTAGTGTCAAGGCCCTAAGGTGGCCCTGCCTGCACTGCACTCTGAAGTCTTCGTAGCAAAGCAGCCGGCGGCGCGGCACCTCACTGGCATAGTGGTGGTATGGCAAGCGGACCAGTGTGGCGGACCGCGCAGGTCCGCCAGTGGTGGTATGGCAAGCCGGTGCAGTACTGCTGATCGCCATTGTGGGCCCATCCATGTTAAAGGCACCTAATAAGTGACCCAGTTGTGGTTCCAACTAGGGCTTCCTGTTCCTTTGCCAACAATAACTTGACACCTCTCCAAGCGCCCTGCGTGTGAGCACTTGCTTTTAAGCCAGTGGGCTGTAGGGAATGGCCAGCAAGCAGGGCTATGGTGGGGGGCACAAGGGAGCCAGTAGAAGCCCTTAGGGCTTGAGGTAGCAACAGTGCAGCCACCACTGTAGCGCTTGGGCCGTATGGTGCGTGGCCAACTCGTGCACTTTGGTTCATGATTGTCATTTCCCAATCAACGTAGGCTTCGCTGCCCTGTTACATCGCCTGCATGCGCCGCATGTCGAGCAGTACAACAGTACAACGTAAGGTACATCGGTTCTTTCAGGTGACTTTGCATTGACTTGCACTTTGCAGCATGCAGTGCGATGGTAGTCACATGTCGGACAGTTGATCACAGCAGGATCAGGCAGCGCACACGGCCGCACTCCAATTGATGATGTTTGCACATGTTCGAATGAAATGCAGTAAACTTGCAAGGACGTGTGCGCAGGGTACGCAACCTCGCAGGTCACCATAAGCTGGCGCAGCGGCAAGCGGGACGCTCCAGCGTACAAAATGGTTCGAAGCATACACGGGCGTCGTGCTGCCCACAATCAGGTAGCAGCAGCACTCGCCCTCATCAAAATCATAGCTTATAAGTGACTTCACAGTTGAACCGTTGACCACACAACAGCCAGCCACACAAACTGAACAGCAGAGAAAAACAGTCAACAGGACACCACAGCAAAAAAACAGTCAGGTTGGTAGGCTGAGCCCAATGGGGTATATGCACCATTATCAGCCAAATACACGAACCCAGCGGAATGCTCCGCGGACGCACAGGGCCCTTAACACTGCCATCGCCACCGCCACCGCCATCTCCCAGCAATATGGTCCTTGCTGTCAACATAAACACGTTGCCGAGGGGCCCCTTGTGAGCGGTGTGGAACCACAAAATCAGAAGCCACGGGAAACAGCCAGACGCTCACACGCGCACACAGCGCAGGCACGCCCACGCCCACGCTGGCATGCGGCCTGCAGGCACACCTCGCGTCATTGCACCGACCGCCACAGCGCGCATGCCTGCGTCTGCCCCCCTTGCCATGTTATCATGCGGAGAAACGTGCGCCGAGGAAAGCATCACATGGCCATCTCCGGTAGTCCAGATTTGCCACGGGTGCTGGTGGATAACCATTTGATCAGCCGTCACAACGCATGGCCTCGCTAGCCCCACATCGTCAAGGGGTCAGGAGAGTTTGTCCATTCGCATGCACCCACGCATCACTTAACAGCAGGCACGACCAACCGAGCCGCCGGCTGCACGAGCGCACTCACAAAACGGCAGCCAGCCAGCCAGCGAGATACAGCGTGCGACAAAACCTGTTAGGCACGCCTAGATTAAAAGCAGCACTCCTTCGCTTGTGTTGCTTCTCAGTCCTCACGTCATGCCCTCGCTGGGCCCCGGCGGTGCGCCCGCCGGCCCGCTGCTGTCTGCTGCCGTCGAGGCGCTCGCTGCTGTGCCGCGCGTGCTGCCGGCCGCCGCCGCCGCCGCGCCCGCCCATTCAAACTCGCAGCACAGCGCGATGTGGTCGGACGCATAGCCGCAGCTGGGCAGCGCGTTGGGGCCGATTTCCTCCTCTGTGAGCATGCGCCAGCGGCGCAGCGGCCGCAGCGTGCCCTCCGTGAACCATATGTAGTCAATGATACGCTTGGACTCGCCCTGCAGGCAGCCAGCAGGCGCGAGCGACAGTCTTACACAGTAAAACAGCGAGCAGGCGAGAGCACAGGCGCTCTGAATGTTGACGGTGCGTGCGACTGGCGAGGCCGGCCGGAGGGGCTGCCATGCAGCCACCGTGACGCAGTGCGCAGTTCATCTCACAGCTTGGTGGAGCCACGCAGTGCAAACACCAAAGCGCCCAGAAACAGGAATAAAGCGGGGTGCCAGCAAATGAGAACGCTATGCGTGTGGCGCGCTGGCTGCGCCGCTCATGTGAGGATACATGTTATGTTATGTTACAACAGGAGCGTGTTGGCCACACGGCCCATGCTCCCCCCAGATGGGGACCAGGCAAGCAGAAGAGGCTGCGCCGCTCTTGTGAGGATACCAGCAGCGTCTCACCTTACTCCTGAACTTCCAGGTGCTAAATTCGCCACTACTGCTGACCGCCGGAGCGCTCGACGACGACAAGCCATCATTCACGCCAGCACCGGCTCCGGAACCATCAGCGTCACCCGCACTGCTGCTGCTGGCCTGGCCAAGGTCCGGGGCATCCATGCTGCCTTCTTGCAAGCTGCCGAAAGTGGTGTCGCTGCCACTGACCCACCCCGTCTGTACAGGTTCCTGGCTCCAGATTGACCGAAACCGCAGTGCGTGCTTTACCATGCGGTTGCAAGCTGGGGCGGCGGGCGTTGTATTGAAGTCGCCTGTGATCAGCACGGGCACATGCTGCTGTGCCAAGCTAGGCTGGCTGCTGGCGCCGTTGCTGCTGCCGTTGCTGCTGCCGCTGGGGCGCCCGTTTTCGTCGTGGCTGCTATGCACCCCGTTGCCGTTGTTGCCGTTGCCGTTGTAACTGGAGGGTGCAAGCGTGGGCGTGTGTTGCTGCAGAAGCGCTGATGAAATGTTCTCAAGCAACTGGTCCGCCTGTCAGTTGATACAAACAGGCAAACACAACCCCTTGCTGGAACGCACTTGGTACCAACTGAGCCCGGGGGGGGGGGGCGCGGGGCAGGCATGCAGGAGGCAGAAAACGATGACCACC
>BDDA01000697.1:50500-63855 GCA_001662385.1 Chlamydomonas asymmetrica
CTTGTACCACACCTGTTTAAGACGCATCGCCTCATTCTCAGCACCCTCTTTGGCTTTCAAGTGGGTTGTGGCAACCAGCAAAGGGTTGCCCACAACCTGCGCATACACAAGCGCATTGGCAGCGTCACAGAGCGTATTGCGGGTGCAGTGACAGTGCGCAAGGACAATTTGCGAGGAGGCATACAACTGTAGCAACACAACAGTGGACTTGCCTTGTCCTGCAGTACCACAAGGAGAAAGCCCTGTGACTGTTTGTGCCCTTGGTCGTCCATGAACGTGCAACCTGCATGAAAATGTGGGCGCGGTATCGGGGCCCTGTCATGCAACCTTATGCACAGCCCCTTGAGGGCAGGGAAAGCAATCTGCATAACAGTTGAAGACTTCATGGCAAAGGACTTGTACGTGTGCAAGTGTAGGATCCACGGCACGAGGCGAAACCAGGTAGTTTGTACTTGTTCCCCCACCTTTGGTGTTTCCGAGGACCTCAAAGCGGCTGGTTCGGTAGAAAATAGCCAGACCATCAGGAGGGCACTTATAGCGCTCCGCAGGGGAGCAGTACTTGGGAAAGAACGCGCCCGCATAGCCGAGCTGCTCCAGCTGGATACACAAATCATCTACATGCGCAATGTGAGCAACAGGAGGCAAAAGGCAGACAGCAGAAGCTGCATTCAGCTATGCATGCACACCGTTACGGTGCACCGAGCGCAAACGCCAACCTATGACACCTGTGCCAACTCGACCAGTTCACGAGCACCGTGCGGCACAGGCTCACTGCGCAGCTGGAGCCCCAATACGTGGCTCCGTCTAGCAATCAAACGTTAGCTACCCACACAGGCCAGCGGGTGGCTCTCACGCATGACCTGATGCGCAACAACGTAACAAACGCATCCACTCACCATAGTGGTTCAGCTCCTGCAAGCAAATTATATCCGCTTGTGACTCCTGGATTTCTTGCAGGACAAGAGGCCTACGAAATTCCCACTCCAGCACCTCAGGCGGCACCTGGAGGGCAGCAGGCCGGGAAGGTGCAAGGACATATTCAAGCAACGTGCAAAGCAGCGGGTTCAACCACTCACGTGCATTGCTGGATGTGCATGCCGTTGCACACTTCACGACAGGCTGTCAGTTACAGCTGATTCAGTTTATCCAAATACACATTGTTATTCTGGAGACCCATATGCTTGAACGCAGGAGGACCAGCCACATCGTTGCATATCCAGTCCTGTTTCAACGCTGACCTTGATGAAGTCCCCATTCTGTGCAAGGCCGTCAGCCAACACGTTCCACTGCAAGACTTTGAACTGGCTCCCAGCAGGTGCTAGCTGGGGCTGAAGAGAGACATCGCGGCGCTTAAGCTTCTGCATGGAGTTGCAACGTGACCGACCAGCAGCGTACGCCGCTACCACGACCCTCCGAGCGTGTGACCCCTGCAGGCGCTGTGCGGTAGAGCCAAGCCGCCGACTGCTCTGCATGGCCCTTCCGGCTAATGGGGTTTGCACCAGAACAGCGCCACCACCATTCCCCTTGCTCCTGGTGCCACACCCAGCCTGCTGTGCGAACCAGCGAAATTGCACGTCCACCTCTTCCTGAGAGAAGCCTAGCGGAGCTGCACGGTTTTCGAGCAAGTGAGAGGTGGCGGAACGTGTCAATACAAGCAGCGCCTACAGCACTGTGCTTATGCAGCGGTCGATCGACGGAGCGTGCGGTTCAATACGTAAGCACTGGGGTGACTCACAGCAAATGATAGCTGTGCGCAATAGGTGCTGATCAAGTGGTGCAAGTTGTTCATCATTGCGCCATGCATGTACATTTGGTCTCGCGCATGTCCAACGGATTATCCCGAGGAGCGAGGCGGGGCCGCCTTCAGGTCCTCCTTTACCTGTGCAGAGAGCTTACAGTACTGTATTTATGCAACTCTATGCTCCTGTCCTTCGCCATGTAGTTAAGGCACACGCGTCCTGCCCTGTTGGAATGGATAGTCCCACACAATGAGCCTGAGACAGCCACGACTGCGCTCTTCAGAGGAACTGGTTCCCGTAAAGCTAGACATAGTTTACCAGCAGCATGCTCTTCAAGATTACTTCTGCTGGTCCACAGAGGCCCCTGACGGAGCGATCGGCGAGTTTGCCGAGGTTCTGTGCCACGACCAAGCTCTCCCGCTGGAACCCTGGTATGAGCTGATAAGCAAAGCCATCGAGCAGCAAGTTGAGGAGTTCAAGTCTCAGGACAAGCACTTTGCTCGGACCCACCACGAACGCCTGGAGCTTATCAAGTACGTCAGTTTCTCCAAAACGTTCCCACACCCGCGTACTCGTATCCTGGTGGTCAGCCCGTACCTATTCACCTTTGCAGGTTTGAGTTCTGGAGCGGGGAATACTTCATCCAGGACCAGTTTGTGTGGGACTTGGGGAACGCGGACGCCAGCCCAGAAGTGTTTGCACGAGCATATTGCGATGACCTGAACCTGGACTACAGCATAGCCCCGCGAGTGGCTTGGCACATCCGTGAGCAGATATACCGACTCAAGAGAAGCCACAAGAGCAAAGGTCAGACATCGTGACGGTTTGCCTGTCAGAGCACACCGGTTCTTCAGTTGGCCCTTGACTCTGCTTGACTGTAGTGCACACTTGGCTGCTTGCAGCTGGCTCTGTTCAGCCTGTTCACCTCGATGGCGCTGCACGAAAGCCCAAACTTGGCGACTCCACTGGCACGTTCTCCGACCGACCGCAGGACCAAGTGTGAGTCCAGCCACCCCCCATGTTTAGCTGCCTGCAACCTCCGTTTGGTGTGCAGTGCTGTGCTAGGCCATCCGTGTGTTGAGACGCTTAAGTTGCATGTGTGTGCTTTTCTGGTCAATATGTGCAGGGTCGGCAAATACAGCATTTTCACATCGCCCCTCGTGCGCAAGCGTGCCGACTGGGATGAGTTTGCGCCGGACATACAGGTGGTTGTAGAGGTGAGTTCTGTTGTGAGTGGCCGAACTAACTTTGCGTTGGAGCGTGTTGGGGTACAACACGGTTCACCCAACCATTGGGTTACCTGTTGATTGCGCTTGCAGGCACGTCCCCGCGCACCTGTTCCCAGCACCATGTGGACAAGACCATGTGCCCTCACTGCATGTCACTATGCCACACTATATCTCGATGAGCAGGAGGCGCTTGGCCAAACGGAGCTTGCAGCTGCGCTCGACCCCCGTAGTACCCTGCCCCTGCTTGGCGGCACAGTGGGCGACGACAAGCACGCGCTGACGAGGTCTGATAAGGCGGCGGCGGGTGGCCAGCCTCTCAAGAAGAAAGCCAAACGGGCAGGTGCAGGCACCACGGACATGCCTGTGTCGGTGACGGGTGCAGCAGACGCAATTGCAGGCGCAGCGGCAGCGGCAACGCACGTGGGCCAGGGAGTGAAGGAACACGCTACGAGGCGCGCCACAGCGTCCCGCCGCCACTCACCGCCGATCACTGGTGCGTGCCGTCATGTGTGTCGTCATGGATGCAAAGGGAAGACCCTTTACGGCCAGCCCACAGCCACCAGGTTGACTACTGCTGTATGTGTATGCGCGTGCGCATGTGTGTAAGTGCTTGCATGCGGACGAAGTGCTCGCATGCATGATGGTCGCTTACAACAGTGGGTGATTCATGGCAAGGCAAGGAGACTTAAGCAAATCGGGAATCGATTTCAATTTCGGTACATAAGGTCTGAACGCGCAAACGTAAGTTTTTGGGCCACTGGTCCTTGCTTTGCAGGCGGCGACGCAGCACCCACCTCAGCAGTCGAGCAGCCGCTTGCAGCGGAAGCTGCGCCCCAGCCGGCCCTCCACGCCCCTCAGGCCTCAGTGGCGCCCGCTGGCGCTGGCGCCGCTGCGCTGCCAGCTCACGCGCTGATGGCTCAGCGTGCGATCAACTCGCTGCTGGACGTGGAGCGCCGCCCGTCCAGCCCCGCCATGCAGCTGTTGCAGCAGCAGCAGCAGCAGCAACTGCATCACGCAAGCCCGGGTCTCGCCGGTGTGCCGTCACAGCTAGATGCTGGAGCGTGGCTACACCAGTCGAACGCAGCACAGCCGCCCCATGGCGGCGCTACGCTCACAACGCAGCTTGGGGGTGTGCATCATGGGGGGCAGCAGCAGGCCCTGGCCCAGCAGCAACACCTCCAACAGCACGGCTCGGCCGCCGGCCAGCCGCTGCAGAAGCAGCACCTGCCGCATCAACAACAGCACACAGGCGATCCGCACGGGCTGCGCCACCATGAGGTTTCAGGCATGCTGGGTGGCGCTGGAGGAAACACCCCCACCCCCAACGACCTGGCCCAACATCAGCAACAACTGCGGCAGCAGCAGCAGGCGCAAGGTGCGGCCGGCGGTGCCAGCCTGGCCCTGGGAGAGGAGCCTCAAGGGCACAACTCGCTGCAACGCCGTGCCAGCTTCAGGTCAACCCTGCCGGGACCAGAGGGCACAGCAGGGCCAGTGCAGCAGCCGCCACAGCAGCAGCAGACGCCGTTGCAGGCAGGCCAGCAGCCGGCGCTGCCATCGCCACAGATGCATGGCCAACAACCCCTCCGGGCTCAACAACAACAGCAACAGCAGCAGGCGTTCCAAGCTCAGCAAGGGCAATTGCAGGCACAGGCGCAGCACGCGCTACAAGCACAGCATGCCTCCATGCAGCAGCAGCAGCAGCAGCCCATGCAGCAGGCAATGCAACAGCAACACCAGCAGGACATCTTGCAACACAACGCTGCCCAGCTGCAACAGATGATGCACAATCCGCTGCAGCAACAACAGCAGCAACAGCAGCAAGCCATGCAACAACAGCAATCTATGCAGCAGCAACAACAGCAGCAGCTGCAGCTGCAACAGGCTGGGAGTATGCAGGGCCAGCAGCAGCAGCAGCAGCAGCAGCAACAGCAGCAGCAGCAGGCTCATGGGGAGCAAGCGTTGCAATCGCCTCAGCAGGCAAACCAACAGCAATTTCAGCAGATGCAGCAGATGCATGCGCAGCTCATGCAAGCGCAGATGCAAGCCCAGCAACACCAAGCTGCACAGCAGCAGCAACAGCAACAGCAGCAGCAGTTCATGCAAGCCCAGCAGCAGCAACAGCAACAGCAGCAGCAGGCAGCAGCAGCGGCGCAGCAAGCCACTCAACAGGCGGCGCAGCAGCACCATGCCCTGCAGCAGCAGCAGCAGCAGCAACACGGCGGACCAGCCCAACCGCCGCAACAGCTCCAGCAGCAACAGCAGCAGCCAGGCATGCTGCCGCCCGCCGTGGGCGCCGCCAGTACCTCGACGATGGAAAACGCCATGCAGAATTCGCAACTGCTGGGCCAGCAGGGCCAAGGCGCGTTGCAACCTGCGCAGCAGCAGCAGCTGCAACACGCGCAACAGCAGTTCCTGCAACAGCACCAAGCGCAAGCACAGCAGCAGGCGCAGCAGCAGTTCCTGCAGCAGGCGCAGCAGCAGCAACAACAGCAGCAGCAACAGCAACAACAAGCAGTGTTGCACCAGCAACAAGTCATGCTGCAGCAGCAGATGGCCCAGAACCTGCATATGCAGCAACAGGTGAGCCCTGCGGAAGCGCCTTTTGCATGCTGGCATGCTCATCACTCAACTACTGCTTGAGCTCCAGAAGTTAAGCACACGCATGCCCACAGCCTGCATGCAAGGCGGAACCGCGTTGCTTGGTTCCCAACTTTACTTGTACAAAAGACATGCTGAGCAGTTAGTAGGTGCGTTAACCACCCTGGCGGTGGTCATGGTTGACTTACATCACTTGGCCTATCTGGCCATTCATGGATTGCATCAGCGCATATGAAGTTGTGTGGGGTGTGTGGTGGTGCGTGTGTGAGCGGGCGTGTATGTGATTTGAGCCCAGGCATACATACATGCAATGATGAAATGTGCTGCAACGTCGGGGGGGAGGTCGGGGCGTTCAGAGCGCGTAAGGAAGCGGCGAGGGGGCGGTACCGCGAGCGCAGCGCTTGCAGGGTGGGGTGAGGGCAAGTGAACAGGACGTGCTGCAAGTCGCATGCCGCGGCGTGACAAACGGGGCAAACACGGTCATGAAATGGGCGATGGGCAATCCTGCCGGTGTCAACAGGGAGGAGCGGGGAGCAGGAGCAGCGAACTTGTGCCAGCAGCTGCTGTTTGCGGTCTGAGTGGATATGCGCGATGTACCACGGCAGGGTTGGCTTGTCGGTTGCGACGTTACAAAACCATGCATAGGAAGCCATGCGACGATGGGGGCAGTCAGGAGACGACGGATCGGAGACCAATCGCAACCAAGACTGAAAGTGCGCAGTAGCAAAAGCGGACTTGACCACCGAAACGTCAATAGGATGAAATTGTGCAATGAGCGACTGCGCTCGGGGCACCTGTGACGCTGTGAGTGCAGGCAAAAGATCAGCACCCCAAGATCTAGGCGGCGGAGAGGACACCGCAGCACGCATGGCCGCTCGCATCATGCATGAATCCGCACACGCCATACGGTTGTATAACCTGCACGCATCACACAGCCAATCCAGCGTCCAAGGCAGCTGACCTGTCTCCCTGTACAGTACCGCTCGTGGGGTGCCCCTTCCAACTCCCAGGGCCCAGCGTAACTGAGCCAGGTAGCAGGACTCAGCGACAGTGACTCTGGTGAGGAGGGCGGTGGGGTTGACTGACGCCAGGCCAGTGAGGCAGGCACCATAGGAAAAGGCAGGACGCGCGATAGTAGCGAGCAGGTGTATGGTGGTGTGCAAAGGCTTGCCAAGGTGCACAGTTTGCAGCACGGAGCGGTGGTCATGCGTTTGTTCCTGGGCACACCAAAGGCTCATGTGTGCATATGGCCAGGGAGCGGAGGGAGGGAATGGGTCAAGCTGCAGTGCACGCACTATGTCCATGCGTTGAGCGCAGGCAGGACCCCACAAGCGCTTTGTGCTGTCAGCACCAAGCGTGTACTGGCATGCCTGCCTTTGGTTCATGGCTTCACCTGTGCCAGCACCTATGCCAGCCCACAGTCTTAATCCTGCAAAATGCCGTACCTGGCCTGGTGGAGAGCAAAGGCACCGCCCGCTGTGTTGTGCTTTCATCGGCGTGGCCACTTGGCCTTCTGGTCGTGCGTACTATGAGTGGTTGACGCGCTGTGTGCGGTGGCTGCGTCTCGCTGCTTCACGCGTGCAGATGGCGCTGGCGCGCCAACGCTACGCCGCCAACCAAGCCATGCAGCTACAGCAGGTGCTTGCGGCAAACGCGCTGCAGCAGCAGCAGCAGCAGATGCTCCAGCAGCAACAGCAGCAGGCGCAGGTGCAGGCGCTGCAGCTGATGGGCCAGCAGCAGGCGGCACAGCAGCAGGCCCAGCAGCAGCAGCAGCAGACGCAGCAGGGTCCGCCACACCTGTAGGCCCGCACGGTGTTGACCTTCCTTGCACCACGGAGGCAGCTGGAAGCTGGCGAGCTCGGCTGCTGGCCTTGTTGGAATGCTCCGCTGTTTCAGAGCTGTCATGGTTGACTTTACATCACTTGGCCAATCAGGCCGTTCATGGATGGTGTCAGTGGACGGAGCTGTCATGTCAATGTCACCCTTTGTTTCACCGTGCTTTGGTTTGGGCCTTTGACTTGGGCCTCGAGCAGCCTGCCTGCCTGCCTGCCCTGCTGCTCGCAACGATCCCCTCACCATAGCCAGTACATGTATAAATTGATATGTACTGCAGATTACTGATGTACTGCTGGTTTTCCTGGTATACTATTGTATACATTCATTCACCCACTACCATCTTGACGCCCACAGTCCGTACTTGTCTGCATGCCGCCCCATAACGAGCACATGTGCTAACTTGCGGCTGCGCATGCCGTGCCAGTGTGCCACCCACACTACTATTGATTGACTTCACATCACTTGGCCAACCAGACCATTCACCCACACCGATTGTGGCCTGTGTTGCTGTGCCCGGAGCTCACCTGCGCTTCCCCGCATCCAGCACGCACTAAATCATACCGGGGCGATGAACTGTCGTTGAGCATGCATACGCTCAAGCCATGCATCACTCGACAAGTGCGCGTGTCAAATCGATTGTTGCATCCAGTGGCTTGATGGGCCCAGGTTGGGTTTGGGTTGTGCGATCTGCGCGTAGGCAAGGATTGTCTGAATGGTGAGTGAGGTCACGAGGCGGGGCAGGCGTGCGTCAGTGGCGGTGGACTGTCGCTTGCCGGCTTCCCGACATTCAAAACATCACCACAGGCATGCCTGGTGTGGGGCTGAGCCTCAGGCTGTACCTCCCGTGTAATATCTCTCTCTCCCTCTCTCTGGCTGCAGAACAGCAGCAGAAAGAAACGTAGTCAAGGTGACGTGCCGGCACGTGATGTACATGGAATGCACACGTGACATGTCATATCGTACAGCGAACATCACTGCGCTGTGTCACACCACCCTTTGTTCACAGAGGTCCACTGTGCTCTGGTTTGGGCCTTTGGTTTGGGCCTCCAGCAGCGTGCCTGCCTGCCTTGCTGCTCGCCGCCTCATCATGCACCACAACGACCCCCTCCTCGCAGTCGGTACTGACATGCACTGATGCAGGTACCGCTATTCCGGTAGCACTGTACTGATGTACTGAGATACATCTATCCCCCGCTACCTCCTAACGGTCACGCTCTGAGCGCATGTGCTAACTTGTGGCTGCGCATGCTGCGCCACCCACGCTGCTATTGATTGACTTCACATTGTTTGGCCTGCGCGACTGTGCCACGGAATCGCCTCCGCTCCCCCAGTCAATCATGCGTTTTGTCATGCCTTGGCGTTGAGCTGGCGCTTCGCTGCATGCATGCGAGCCGTGCATCACGTGCCAGCTTGATCGATTGGGATTACACTGTCGGCCTGACAAGCCCAGGCCAGGTTCGGGGTGTGCGGTCTGCAGCATTTAGTACGCATGCACATGCGCTCAAGAGGCAAGCATGATCTCAGTGGTGAGGTCACTGGGAGGAGCAGGTGCAAGCTCCTGCTCGTGGACTGCCGTTTGGAACCCGTGGTGTGAAATGTCTTGTCTGGCTGCAGTTCAGCTTAAAGGAAACCAGGTCGAGGGGTGTGCATGTACGCATGTACCCTGCGGGGCCAGTCCCAGCGTTCCTATTGCCTGGTCGTGCACCACAGGATGGACCTCCTCCTGGTACTGGAGTAACTGGATGACAGGCACGCTGCTCATTTGGCCGCCACGTGGATCACGCACCTCCGAATGCACCACTGTGTGCCCGCACAACCCTGAGGTGTGTGGGACTGAGGGACTTCCCCCCTGCATGAGGGACTTCCCCCCCCCCGTCCACAGTTTCACCGTCAGCATTGCCACCTATCCAACGATTTCCACTTAGGATCGTACCTCAAAAGTGATCTGGGGCACCTCCTACAATCCTAGTTACTTGATCGTACTGGTGGCAGAGACTGTCCTCCCCATACAAACTCACAACTTCTTACTTCCTGCCTGTCACTTTCCACGGGAGAATGGCCATTGAGCCAGGAACATGGATAAAATGGATGGAAGAAACAGACTCGCAGATTAATTTCTTAAAAGCACAGCTTACAAAACTGTCATACACCTCTGATCGAGAGGAAGAAAGCGTCTACGTCGACCTGCTGAAGTGTTCGCAGGAGCAAAAGATAATGTGGTTCCTTCGGTTGGTGGACGCAGCTCAGCGTAAGAAGATGACTGGGTTTAGACCTGGGTCTTGCAGCTTGCGCCTCTACTTTCAAGTGTGATGTTTTCGGTGTCTGTAGTTGGACGTGGCACCTTGGAACACGCCTTGTTCTTCCATGCGCTGCCGTCCCAGTGCTTCCGGCAGCACAAAGCAGTGAAAGAGTTTTGATGTTGCTAATGTGGGATGCACCGTCCACTGTCCTTGCAGGCTCGCCTTCCGAGTTCCTCTCTATCGCTCAGTCGAAAATGCGAGAAATGCACAACGAGCTAGACGCCGCAGTAAGGAATAACATACACAGCGGCCTGACCATGACAAGGCTCAACGAGATACGAGCAAAGGTGCTGTGCACAGATTCTAAAGTGGTGAACGGCGATACTGGTAAGCTGGGACAGGTTTTCGTGTGCAACCTACTGTTCGCTGGCAACGCACCGGCAAGTATTCTTGTTGCTTTATGTGCACGCTTTGCTGTGTGCGTCTTCCCGTTCTTTAGGCTCTGAGAGTCAGTGGCACCAGGGCCCGGAGCACAACACGCCTCCGGACAGCGTCCTTCACCGTCATCTTAACACGGCACTGGAACGGACATTTTGCAATGCTGTTCTCAGGGTGAGGAATTCCTGTGAGGTGCATCTGTTGGGAACTATTGATGGGTCGTCATTCACAAGGGGAAGATAGCATCAATGTATGCCTGGGCTCAAATCACAGACATGCCCACTGACACACGCGCCACCACACACCCCAAGCAACTTCATGTGCACTAACGCAATCCATGAATGGCCTGATTGGCCAAGTGATGTAAAGTCAACCACAAGGGGAAGACACCCAATGTGTGGGGAGGGCTGATTTTGGGCATGCGGTTCGCCCCACGGGAGCGGTCCAGAATTTTGTACATGGGTTCCTAATGCCCTAAAGCTTGATAGAGACACGTCCCCAGGGTGCTCCCGTGGGGGGCACCCGCCTGTCCATGCAACTCAATCCAGGGGGCCTAAACGCACAGCATTTGCACAATTGGGCCATTATCCCATCATGCACACCATCATGTGGGGCAGGGGAAATTGCAACGTGTCCAATGTAGTGCACATTACACAGGTATGTCAAGTCCAATACCACCAGCCCATGCCATACAAGTCTGCAAGTACAATGCAGTACACTGGCTTGTATGGTCGAATCCTAGCATGCACACCGGCAAAATGGGTGGTGAAAAGTGCAACATGCTGCACGGCAGTGTTAGAGCACTGAATGCCGTCGTTCAACCTCCAGGACCTTGCGATTGCTGAGCAACACAGGGCTACCACTGCTGCTGTTGCCAACAACCTTAGCGCGCAGCGCGGGGCGCCCTCAGTGAACACACAACCCTTAGCGCCACTGCAACAGCAGAGCACACGAACTAAGGCTTTGACACGTTGCCACAGCTCAACAACTGACTTACCATGCCAAGTGAGCTGACAACGCGCCAGGCAGATTGTGCCGGCGCTGTCAGCGCCATACACAAAACGTCAAGCACAAAGATGCAGCTGGATAACAGTCCAGAGTTTCCCTTGCAGCAGCTGCAAAGCCTGGTGTTTTGTGCCCTGCGATACAGGAAAGCGACGAGAATAAGAAGAACAAGTAATGCAGTAACGCGTTTTGGTGGAGCACGACACAACTTTCGAGTACGTTATGCACGTGCATGCCCACAACCTGCACGCAAGGCGATGGAGATTGTCACTGACTGTGTGAAATCCGGTTGCTTGGTTCCGACCTTGCCTTGCACAAAATACATGCTGGGCAGTAAACTGTCACTGATTGTGTGAAATCAGGTTGCTTGGTTCCGACCTTGCCTTGCACAAAGTACATGCCGGGCAGTAAACCACCCCGATGGTGGTTATGCGGCCTTCCCAGGCACCACAGGCTCATGTCAGTCATGTGTGTATGGCCAGGGAGCGCAGGGAAGGAACAGCCCACGCAACATCGCACCCACTATGTCCATGCGTTGGGGGAACGCAGGCCATCCCACAAGCGCTTTGTGCTGTCAACACCGAGCGCGCATCGGCATGCCGTATTTCGTTCATGGCTTCAATGTGCTAACACCTATGTTAGCCACCTGCAAAATGTCTCATCTGGCCCATTGGAGAGCAAAGCCAAAGCCACTGCCGTGTTGTGCCTTCAGCCTCGTGGCCTTCTGGTCGTGCGTAGTATCAGTAGCTGACGCGCTGTGTGTGGTGGCTGCGGCTCGTTGCCCCACGCGTGCAGATGGCGCTGGCCCGCCAACGCTATGCAGCCAACCTAGCCATGCAGCTGCAGCAGCAGCTCCTGGCGGCCAATCCGCTGCAGCAGCAGCAGATGCTCCAGCAGCAGCTGCAGCAGGCGCAGGTGCAGGCGCTGCAGCTGATGGGCCAGCAGCAGGCGGCACAGCAGCAGGCGCTGCAGGCCCAGCAGCAGCAACAACAGCCGGCGCAGCAGGGCCCACCACACCTTTAGGTCTGCACGGTGTTGGGACACAGCCGCTTCCTTGCACCACGGTGGCAGCTGGCTTTGCTGTCACGTCACCCTTTGTTTCTCCGCATCTTGGTTTGGGTTTGTGGCTGGCAGCAGCGTTCCTGCCTGCCTGCCCTGCTGCTCGCAACCTCCTTGCGAGCGTTTTCTTTTACGGCTATACAAAAAGCTACACCGCAACGATCCCCTCATCGTAGCCAGTACATATACAGGTTACTGATTTACTGCTGGATTTCCTGGTGCTGATACATTCATTATTCATTCGCCCGCTACATCCTGACGCTCACATACGTCCTTGTCTGCACACCGCCCCATAAAGAGCACCTGTGCTGACTTGCGTAAGCGCATGCCGCGCCACCCACGCTGCTATTGATTGACTTCACATCACTTGGCCAATCAGGCCATTCACCCACACTGATTGTGGCCTGTGTTGCTGTGCCCCGAGCGCCTGTCCCCTTCCCCGCATCCAGCACGCACTAAATCGTGTCGGGGCGATGAGCTGTCGCTGAGCATGCATACGCTCAAGCCATGCATCACTCGATAAGTGCACATGTCAAATCGATTGTTGCATCCAGTGGCCTGACTGGTCCAGGTTGGGCTTGGGTTGTACGATACACGCATAGGCAAGGATGGTCTGAATGGTGAGGTCACGAGGCAGAGCAGGATTGAGTCCCTGGCTGGTGGCAAATAAACGGTCGCTTCCCGCAATGCAAGCAGGCACGCCATCACAGGCACGCCTGGTGTGGGACTGAGCCTCAGGCTGTACCTCCCGTTTAATATCTCTCTCTCCCTCTCTGGCTGCAGAACAGCTGAAAGAAACACGGTCAAGGCGGCGTGCCGGCATGACTTGGCCCTATACGGAATTGTTAAGATGATGTGATGCATGACGGCATACATCTAGAAGCATCCAGTCAACCCAACTGGACAGTTCCTGAACATTCCGGTGTGGCCTGCCAGGCCCCCTTCGTATCCTTCCGGTACACTCTAGAGCCCACCTCTAGACCCGCATCCAACTGCATATAAACCCATCAGGTTTCATACCTGCATACCTTACCCCTATACTCAGTGTACTTTGTGTAAGCTCTCAGACACACGAGCCCCTTCTCTCCAATAGGTTATGGGCCCACTAGCGGACGCTGCGCTACCACTTTTTCGATACCACTCTGAAATTTCCCAACGTGTACTTTAGGAAACATGAGTTCTTCTGACCGCCTCCCTGAACCTCTCGGTGA
>BDDA01000698.1:42947-63682 GCA_001662385.1 Chlamydomonas asymmetrica
AGAAAGTTACAGAAAGTTTGCGATACCCCCCGGACACCACCCCCACCACCCCCTTTTTCACGTGCTCCAAATCGGGCATGCTATACGCCAAAATGCAGCTCTCGATGCATACTATCCATGCAACTCCATGGCTATCTCAGAGGGGTCATAGGTGTGCCCTGCAAACTTTCTGCTGCCCTCCTGCAGCCATATATGAAAACGCGACACGGCCAGGTGCATATCTGGTGATCCCCTGTAACGTGCGATGCAAGTGCGTTCCACCCTAGCATGCCAAACGCAGGGCGACTGCTGCAGTCGCGCCCCTGCACACCCTCTGATACACCGGCAAAGCGCAAGATGGCACTGAGCATGCACAACCGCACTCGTTGCATCACTTGTGGCCGCTCCGTTTTGTGTCCTGACCGGGAGCGCAAGTGCATGCAAGTGAGGGGCTCAGGCATGAGGTGTGTGCGTGTGCTCGCAGTGGGACCGCATGCAGAGCGCACTTCTGAACTAAAAAACGTGTGGAGCAAGGCCCATTACCGGTTCATACCTGCATTCCTGCACTACACATTATCTCACGTTCGCTCAGGCTGTCGTGCGCGCTGTGCCAACCACAATGGTAGTGCCTTCCAGGGTCAAACGAATACGTCCCCTCCTTGTGGGGTGGGGTAGGAGCTTGAGATCACATGTGGGGTTGCGCAGGCAACTTGTGGGTTGCTGCCTATCCTTTCCCCATCCTGTCCCGGCCACTCGTGTAGCACAACTAAGCTGGATTATGTCAAAACCCAACCGAACCGGCACCGAAGTTTTATATCAAGCAAGCAGCCATCGCTGTAACTGGCAAGTGTCGTGCACATGGAGCCCCCAGCATGCGCCACCTTCGCCGCACATACAGCCAAGGACCGCCATGCGCCTCTGCAGGGCCTGGTGCGCACACATGTCAGGTGGGGCGCACGCCCTGGTTCATTCGCTGTCACCTGCTGGCCTCACATGTCGTTTCGGGATGGGTTGGCTGTGTTGTCTACAGTGTGTATGAAAGGTGGCTACCAACCATGGCAAACAGTGCAATTGAACATGTGTGCTCACGTGTCCAACGCACGTTTGTTCGTGGAGTCCAAACCCTCACATGTGTGGCAGTGCAGCAGACCGCCCTCCTTGTGTGCTGCAATTCTCGCACTGTGCGGGCACCCAAACTGCCCGCAACCAGCATTCCCCTGCTCTGTGAGAAACCTTCCGGAACATTGCTGGAGAATCCAGTTTGCCCTGCCACCAATAAGTAAGTCACCACAGGAGAAGAATGCACATAGATCCTGCTACAGCAACTCTTCCACACAGACAGATAGCAGAGCAACAAGCCAACTTATGTCACAGCCTTGCGCTGTCTAGGCTGGGCGCTTGTACGTACACGTGTAGTATTAGGCGCAATGTTCGGCGGTGACCCGTTTGGTGGTTCTCTATTCGGGAGGAGCGACCAAATGTTCAGGATGATGGATCAAATGCTTTTTGGTCATGACCCCTTCTTTGGAGGCATGGCATCCAGGGTAAGCCTGAGGCGCGTGCAGCTAGAACCAGAACAGTCCAGAACTGGCGGTGGCGGGGTGTGCAGGTCTTGCTGCTGGCCCAACACTGGCTGTGCTTGCACACAGATGTGCTGTGCTTCACCTGTGGGGGGGCTGTTCCGCAACGATGTTTCGCTGGTTACGCGGTTTTGCTGGTTACGCGGTTTTAGTTGACCTCACCCCATGCCGACACGCGTTTGCTTCACCTTCTGAACGAGCGCACAACTGAGAGCTGAGTGCGTTGTATTTGCATCATACAGCAACAGCAACAGCTTCAGCACCAGCAGCAGCAAATGCACCAGCAGGCGGGAAGCGGGCGGTCCGCAGGTCCGCACATTGAGGAGGTCGAGGACGAACTGGCTACCGGCTCCGCGGAGGCCATCGTCGAGGAGCCTGACGAAGGTGCGATACAGGGGTGTCCTGTCTGCTTCTCATATGGCCATGCTAGCAAAGCAATAGCGCGCTGCGTGCTGTGCGAGCAGCTGGCTTGTTTCGAGGACCCAAAATGCAGTTCTTGAGCTCCTGTGCTGCGGTGCTTTGCAGACGGCGTTCCCCAGCACCGCAGCCAGCGTCAGCGCCGCTCCGAGCCCAGTCCACCCCGCTACGCTCCAAGCCAGCAGCACGCTCAAGCACAGCAGGCGCAGGCGCCACAGTTTGGCTCCTTGCTGGACCCCTTCTCACAGTTTGGGGCTGGAGGCCTTCTGGGAGGCGGGCTGTTTGGGGGCGGCCTGGCTAGTATGGCCAGCGGCGCCATGAACAGCGGCAACGCCTACGTCTTTTCGTCGTCGTCCGTCACCAGCATGGGTCCCGGGGGCGTCACCTACCAGAGCTCCTCGACCACACGCATGGGCCCAGGCGGGGTGAGGCAGCTGCGCAACTGGCTCGGAAACGCAATATAATCACAAATGTATCTTGGTGGAACGGTCCCAATGTTGTTGCTTGTGCGGCCAAAGCCTGGTTTTGGCTGCGCTCGCGCCGAAAGTTGAACCCTGCAGCGTGCAGCATGCAAGGCAGCATGCAAGGCGTGCTCCTGCTTATCTGTGCGTGTGGCGTGTGCACGCTGGTGCGCAGGTGCGTGAGACTCAGAAGGTGGTGCGTGACGGGCGCGTGGGGCGCGAGGAGGTGACCATCGCGCGCGGCCTGGGTGACAAGGAGCGCATCATGACGCGCAGCAGGGACGCGTCGGGGCAGCAGCAGCGCAACGAGGTGCTGCGCGGCATCGACCAGGTGGGGCACTGGACTGGACCAGCTAGCGTGAGGTCATTTAGGTGCCCCCGCATGCCCCCATGATGCCAATTGATGCTCTTGCCGCTGTGTGCATATGTATGCGTGCTTGACAGCCTCCCTTACGCTCGCATGGATACGCCAGCATGGATGCAAGCGCTGTACCGGCATGCGGTGCTGTGCTGGGTCTAACTCCTCCCCTGTTGGTAGGATCCAACAGGGCAGCTATTGACTGCCAGCAGTTGCTGCTGCCATCAAGTTTGTCACATGCGTGCATTGCTTGCGTGTGCGTGTGCGTGTGCCGCCCTGCAGTCCCAGGCGGAGCACTTTGACGAGGAGTGGCGCACGCACGCGGAGCAGACGCTGGGGCCGCTGGGCGGCAGCGGCCTGCTGGGCCCCACCGCTGCACGAGCCGCCTCACAGCGCCAGCAGCAGCAGCAGCAGCAGCAGCGGTACACGCTGCCTGCGCCCCAGCAGCATGCGTCCGCTGCGCCGCACGCGTATGCGGCCCCCGACTGCGCGCCACTACCCGGGGGCGCAAGCGGCGGCCGCGGCGCAAGCTATGGCAGCAGTGGTGGCTTCACTGCAGGCCCTGCTACGGCTGCCGCTGGGCCAGCAGGCGGCGCCCGGGCTGCCACGGGCACATTCCCTTCGTCTGCTCGGCAGGCGAGCGCGGCGCCTCACGCCCCCCTGGGCGCCAACGGCAGCAGCAGTAGGGTGAACGCATATGCGCAGTACGGCGGCAGCAGCGGTGGTGCCGCTGCGGGTGGCGGCCACTACCCCCAGCAACCACAGCAGCAGGCGTATGGCGACTATGCACGCTATGGCAGCGGGCGCTACTAGAGTGACGGGAACGTGCTAGGCCACATCGGTTGACGAGGCGGGCCGATGGCATCGCATGCACCACCATCGATGTCGTCTCTGTGCTCTCACATCGAGCAGACAATTTGTGCGCGTAGCCTGGTGTCCTAGTATGAGTATGACGCGCAAGTTTGCTAACCGTGAGCTTGTGCTCTTCAATTAGCCTGGGGCGTTGCAGTATAGCGCCCTAGCGCAATGATCGCCGGCGTTCCGTGTTCATGCTGTATGCAGCCGCAGTGGGCACAAGCGGGGAATCACCGCCATGCGTGCCGCGCGGTCATGCAGTTGTCTGCTGTATTTGTAGTGTCGCGAGTGTGTGTTTCTAGTTGCAGCGCTCTGCCACATGCGTAGCGTGCAGCGTGCGTGCATAGTTACGCTCATCAGCATTCCTAAATTTCCTGTCAGTATACGAGGTTACCAGCCGCAGCAGCAGTGGTGGGTTGTCCCAATGCTGTGCTGAGACAGCTCCGCCATGCGCCTTTCCCTGCAGTGCAGTTTAGTCGCTTTCTGCCGCATATCCTGTGCAACAACCCTTTACGCGACCAAGCCGGAGGTGCAGCAACACTGCACAGCTCTGGTTCTCACCCTGGCGGGCGGGTGTTTCCTTACTGACTGTTCATTCATGAGCATAGGTTACAAGTCTTGTAAGTGTTGACCCATAACAACGCCAACATGGCGGAGTCGACGATCTTTCCTGTGTGCAGAGTCTGTGAGCCCTCGTTCAGTGATCAGTGTAGGGCTCCTGACTGCCATGCTAGAGGCCAATGACCAGCGCCAAGGGCTGCCGGCAGGTGTGCAGCATATACGCGCTGGGCGTGCATGGACATTCATAATATTGCAGGTCACCATGTTGTCACACGCCCCAGCAAGCTATCGAGGCAGTGTCAAGCTGCCCTGCGCCCACTCACTCACTGTGATGCACGACCTCCTTCGCTCACTCGCTTGGTACTCGTTGGCAACTCACCTCCACGCGTATGCAAGCAGCCCACGATCATGTCGTTGCAGCCACGCCTGCCTAGGAGCGTCTGTCATGATGATAGGATCTGTATGGGGGCCGCTCCTGGCTGTGCAGTGTGCACCCGCAGTGCGTGGCACGCATGCTGTATACATGCATGGATGGCAGGGCACGTCAGCCGCACTGGGTGTGTGGGGTGTATCACATGCCCACCCTGGATTCGCATGGCCCACAGCACTCGTTGCGAGCGTGTCATTTGTGGGCCCACCTCGAGCCTGATGCTACATTTGGCAATGTGTGCAGGGGGGGTGGGGGTGCAATGCGGTGCTGTGTGAATAATTCGAGCGCAATTGATTAGGTAATAGAAATGTTCCCGTTGCCTGTTTTTGCCTGAGTCTAAGAGGCTGGCAACCGTGCCAGCAACCAGGTCACAAAGGTCAGTGAGGGTGTGCACCTCGTCAACTGCATTCCTCCTCCCAGCTAGGCACACGAAAGCACCCTCCTTACCATCGCAACCAGAGATACCATGTGATGTGAATGTAGGTACATGCAACTGGGGCATGGCCTTGCCAGTTGCTCAATCCACAGGCTCCGGGACCATTACTTCACTATTTACTTGTGGCGTTGGTACCCGACTACCCTATCCCGAGGATTTGCACAGATCATCTGTAAACCTGTCAATAACACGATACAACAAGGCACGTTGCGCACACTGCCTTGTCTCGTCTAACATGTCTCAGGCAGAACGCTGGACGTGAACGACCATGGTTATTGTGCAGTAAATGCAGGCTCTCCTATGCTGCGTGCGCGCACCGCCACAGCCTGCAAAGGCTGCGCCCTCGCCGTTACATGATAAAGCATTCTCCGAGGAGGCCCTCCGTGGCGAGTCATCTTCCAATGCACCGCTTAATGAAGCGGTGCGAGAAGTGCGGCCTGAGGCAGTTGCCGCGCAGCCGATCGCACGTCCCTTTGGCAAAGGAGAGCTGAAAACAGTATCAGCCGAGGAGTTGTTTGAGGGTCTCGACTTTACTTCGTTTTTGGGCAAGGGCGCATTCGCTGCCGTCGTCGCAGGTAAGCGCTACCATCACTGGAAGCAAGGAGTTTGCCTGAGAAGCGTGGTGGTGTGCTGTTTAAAAAAAATAGTTTTGTGAGATGAGCTGCTGCTGCCAAGGCTGTGTTTGTGATCACCTGTGCTTGCGTTCTGCCTCTCCGGTGCAGCTGTGTGGATGGGGGCTGATGTGGCGGTGAAGGCAAGTCCTTGTTGGAAGGGTCAACAGGCAGACCTGCAGCCGGGAGACTTCAACAGTGCTTGCTTGTTGCAGTGATCCGCTTTAGAGCTTATGAGGAACCGCTATGCTGTTGCTATGGTGCCACACGTATGACATGGCCTCTGTGCACTATGATGCATGAGTCATATGCTGCGTTTTACATGCTTGCCCAAAGACTGCCTTGGGCTGCGTATGCTTCCAGGTATGCACTTCGCCCAACCACGATGCCGCATCGTCCTTCGTGGAAGCGGTCCTGGCGCCCCAGCTAGCGCACCCTCATATTGTGCAGGTGGGCACAAAGCGGTGTAGCACTCGTTGCGAGGCTATCTTTCAGTTGCTGCAGCTTCAGCCTTATACTGACTGACCCTTCACTGGCATCTGCATGCGACGGCGTCACAGTCGTATTGGACCAGGACCGCGTTTTTGACCCCGGAGCACTGGCGGAGCGTGATGGCCTTGCTGACACCTCCAGCCACACCTGGCAACAAGAACTGCATCCAGGCGGAGTTCAACAGCGGTCACGGGTTTGGGCCGTCGAGGGGGAGGCGCACGAGTGCGGTGAGGCAGCTGGCGGACGTGTACAGCGTGTGCAGCCTGCGGCCCAACCACTGGACCACGGTTGTGGTGATGGAGCTGTGTGACAAGGTGAGCATGTGCGGCACCATTGCGGTACATCATCTGAACACCATGACCCCTCCATGACGCTCTTGCAACAGCCGATGACGGGACGCGGCCAATGATGCGATTGGCAGTGACCCAGATCGTATGATTGACTTCGCATCACTTGGCCGATCAGGCCATTTATGTATGTATGCTGAGCATCTTGTCTGGAGAGAGGGTCGGCTGGCCTCTCACCCATATGCCTACGCCTCCGCTGCTGCTGCTGCTGCTGCTGCTGCTTGTGATGGTGGTGGTGTGGTGGGTGCTGCTGGGCGGCAGGGCACGCTGGGGGAGGCCATCAAGCGCGGCATGTTCCAGCGCGTGCCGGGCTGGAGCGAGGTGCTGGTGCGGCGCGCGGCGGTGCGCAGCGTGCACGAGATCGCCAAGGGCCTCATGTACCTGCACGCCACCGCCAACGTGGTGCACGGAGACCTCAAGGTACGCTACGGCAGTGCGCTGGTTTGGCAGTGCGGTACACGCTGGGTCCCTCTGTGTGTCAAGGCGGCCTTGGATACCGTCTTTGAATTAGACGCTGCTGCTGCTGCTGCTGCTGCTGCTGCTGCTGCTGCTGGCGAGGGGACTGAAGGCACCGTAGCCATTGGTGAATGTCGGTTTGATACCCCTGGGTGACGCTTTTACCGTATTTCTTTGACCCAGTCAGCGGCCCAGGCCAGACACTGTGGCTGGACACGTATATGAGCAAGACACGCTTGCCTATACGAAACATATGGCTGCACGCTTCTGACCTGCCGTCCGTGCTGCTGCCCGGCTGATCGCCCCCCTCCGCCTGCAGCCCGCCAACGTGCTGCTCAAGTCGTTCAAGGGCGACCGGCGTGGCTTCACCTGCAAGCTGAGCGACTTTGGCCTGGCGCACGTGCTGAGCGGCAGCCGCAGCTCCAGCAGCACTGACACGCTGGGCACCGCTGCCTACATGGCGCCGGAGCACGTCAGCGGGCGCATCACAAAGGCCTGCGACGGTGAGCCCGCGCGCGCTTGCTTGCTTGCACACGCTCGCCATACCTACCTACCTACATGGCACTGAGCGATTGGCATGCGGCCGCATGCATGGCATATGTTACGCAGCTATGGAAAAGGTCACACGGTGACGACTGATGAGTGGCTGTGTAGCGCTGCTTGCTGTGCGCGGACTGGGTGGTAACGGCAGAACCACCGCATCAGTTCACACTAGACCATCGGCAGCGCAGCGCACTTGGAGATTGCCACATGCATGGGACTACTACGATACAGAGTCAACAGTGGTTGGTGTCACTGGCGTGCCTGGCACTGCCGTTGTGCGTTCCTGCCTCCATTACGTGTTTGTGCGTGTGGCGTGTCTGTGCCTGCAGTGTGGTCGCTGGGGATGGTCATCAACCACGTAAGTGACACAAGCCATGGAGCGCCGCGTGCGTGCGGCTGTGCGCATGCTTGCACCAGCAGCAGTGGCGCGGCGCAGAGAGCTGTCCGCATCGCATGCATTGTCACCATGTGGGCAGTGGCGTCACGATTCATCAGGGGTTGCTTGACGGAGCATATTTGCCAGGCTATTGCATCCATTGCTAGCAATGCGGTGCAGCGCTTCGGGCGCGAGCCAGCCTGGCTCATTGTGTTGCTCGTGCTCGCTTTGCGCTGCTCCGTCGCACTCCTCCCAGCAGCTTAGTGCCGCCAGCGCTTCATGGCTAGGCAGCCTGTGCGCCCACCTGACTGGTCATGACCTGTCATGTGACGGCAAGTGACCCACTGGGCAGGTGGTGGCGCTGCTTCACGAGCGCACCTGGCGCTGCTACCCTGGCCTGACACCACCCAGCCTTGCTGGCTGGCCAGCACCCTCCCACCCGCCTTTCCTTCCCTATGGTGATTTCCCTGCTGATGTCCTCGCATGCTTGCCTGTTCATGTGGCGTGCTGCGGTGCAGATTCTTACAGGGGTGACACCTTTCAACACCCTCACCGCACGTAAGCCCACAGCTGGCGCCCGCTGCTGCTGCTGCATGTAGTGACCTCCTGCTCTGCATTGTGTGACCTAAGCATTCCATTCATGATCCCTGCGTGCGAGAGCATGCAATTTTACCTGCTGGCATGTTGGCTGGAGCTGGCCAGGTGGGCTGGCGCACCACACAGTGCGATACGGCATGTGTGTGTGCATGCGTGTATGTGCGTGCGGTTGCAGCCCAGATCGTGATGGGGCTCATGAGCGGTGAGCTGCGGCCGCGCTGGCCGCCCGACAGCGACCAGGACGCCTTCACGGGCCTGATTCGCGTGAGTACTGCGGCGCTGACTGCAGTGCAATCGCCTGTACAGCCTCGTGGTACTGCCTGTACCGCCGCATATAGCTGGCTGTGTATGTGGCTGTGGCTGTGGGTGGAGGCAGGAGCACCGGAGGCGGCAGCAGCAGCAGCAGCGGCCCCACTGCCTCGCTATGCCTACTAGGTTGGTGAGCCTCATCTGATCCCCTGGTCCCCAGCTTGGGGGAGCATGGGCTGTACGGCCGATACGCTCCTGATGTAAATGTGACATAACATAGCTACCTGGCATTTGGTTGCTAGTGGCAGCCTGAGCAATTTGTGCTGCGGCCAGGGGGGCGTAATTGCATGGGGCAGGTCACCTTGAGCATGTGAGCGCTACCAGGGCATCCTTGAGGCAAACCCTAAACGGCATCATTGAGGCAAACCCTAAACGGCATGTGGCTCATCCGGCCTGCAGTAGCGTACACAGCATGAAGCGTGCTTTTGTACGTATGTATAGTGCCATATGGTCATATGGACCGTGTTCGTGCCTGCTGTGCACCTGCTGTTTGCGGCTGCTGTGTGCGTGGCGCTGGCGTGTGCACGCTGGGTGCAGGTGGGGCGCGCGTGCACCGCGGAGGACCCGGCGTCACGCCCCAAGATCGCCGAGGTGGAGGCCATGCTGGTGGACGTGGAGGACGAGCTGCGCATGCAGCAGCAGCAGCGCCAGACCACCAGCCCCAACAAGGTGAGGCATGTCAGTGTGGGCCTTGTGGGGCCGCAGGCGCTGCCCCACGGTCAAAGACTGTGAGCGCCTGTGCGTGAACACGGCTGCATACACGGCTGCTTAGCCGCCCATCAAATGGATGCTGCATGGATGTCCATACCGCTGCGTGCATGCATGCATGGTGCCGCTGCAGGGGGGCACGACGCCGCTGGCGCCTGGCTTCAGCTGCAGCAGCAACCTGTCCACCGTGACGGCGAGCGCCACCCCCCACAGCGCGCAAAACAGCGAGGCCTGCTCGCCGCGCTCGCTGGCGGCCCCCGCTGCCACAGCGGCAGTGGTGCGGGCCGGGGCTGCCACTGCCATGGGCCCTGTCAAGCCCCCTCGCAGCGTGCATGCTGGTGCTGTGGCGGCGCAGCCCCCGGTAGCCCCGCCTTCGCCCTTGGCGGCATCACAGGCGGCAGCAGCAGTGGGGCAGCCGCCTCGGCCAAGCGCAGGTGATGGCGGTGGCGAGCGCAGCACACGCCCCAGCTGCAGCTCGGACGGCTTCAGCGTGCGCGCATCACCCACCACCTTGGCCTGAGTGGGGAGGGCGATCTACCTCAGCAGGCCCCCCGCCTCCTCTGCTTGGTCGCCTGGTCGCTGCCGCCTCGTGTGCGTGACTGGGCAGCACCCTCAGGTGGTGCGCAGCACGCGTGGCGAGGCCGGTACGTCTTAACCAACTGCGCCTCCATAGCACTCTCTCTCCTCACTGGCAAGCGGCCGGCCACCACCACCACCACCACCGCCCAGCCCAGCCCAGCTGAATTGAGCTGGCCCGCATCGTGCTACAACACCACGTGTGCCATTGCAGGGATGTCATGGTTACTGGTGCAGCGTGCATTGTATGTTGATATGATATCACCCATTCATGTTGGTGCATGTGCGCACACGCACACGCATACGCATACGCATACGCATACGGATACGCATACGCATACGCATACGGATACGCATACGCATACGGATACGCATACGCATGCATCTGGATTGGCCCGTCATTCTCCTATGGGCCAATGCTTGCTAGCCGCTTTCGGCTTTCGCTGAAAATCAGGCTTGCGGTTCGTTCCGTTGTGGAATGGCCTTACAAAACAATCTGGTGTGTACGGCCTTAACAGAAAAATGGTTGCATGTTAGGCTAATATTGTTACGGTATGTTGTATGAGCCATGTGGCCTGTGATGCGGCAGCAAACCAACTGAGCCAACCTGCCGCTGGCACTTTTTGTTAAACCTGATCTGCTGAACTCTACAAACCTTGCACGCAGTGCCCTGCCGCTCCTGCTCAGGCTGTCGTGTTTGTTGCGGTGGTGTCGTTCGTTGCCCCGGGTGGTTTGCTTGGCATCAACATCGCATGGTGTGCCAATTCCTTTTCATGCCAAGCATTTGGCACTGCATGGCACACATAGGGCAGAGTGAGTGAGAATGAGTGAGGCGCTGCGCTGTGGACCCAACACATGCACTGCTTTTCTGCCTCTCTCACAAGCTTGGGCACCTTGCAAGGTGCATCCCTGGTCTGCCTTGCATTGGGCCTGTAGCAATTTATAGGCTTGCTCCATATGGTGTAGCACAAGTCAGCTTGGCAGCACCTTCCTGACCCTACAATGCCCCTCGTCGTGCGGCGGCAGCCGACCAGGAATTGCCTGAAATGTATCAATTGCTCACTGTGTGGATATCAGTGCGTATTGCTCAAGCACTGATACCTGGTCTGGCAGTTTGTCCGTTCCACTAGGATCAATAGCGTTCCACTTGCATAAACTACTCTGTGCCCCAGACGGCAATCCTGAAAGCGCTGGGCGTTTCCCCTCATCTCAATCGAAGTGCTGGCTTCTTCACCCTGAACGCAGTCATGTACTCGGCGGTGCACTTACGGGCTATGCATGAGAACTTGTCAGCCGCACGGTCCTTGCACAAGGACCGTGACATGATGCAAACCCTTGGCGACCTTTGCATCTCATTGCCGCACACCTAGCACAAAACTTGCATCGATGAATCACTGTGCTTCTCCTGGCGGCAGGCGTTTGGATGTTGCTTGGCCACTACAAGAGCAGACACAATCTGATTGTTTTTTGCCTACCTACACGCGTACTTTTGCCTGTGAAACATGAAGCGCACGAGGCACGTTGCCTGCTGGGTTAGTCTCCGCGTGCACATGTGTGCATCGTGTATTGGGTGCGTGAGGGCGTCCCCGCCCCTTCCCTCCTCCCCTGTCAGAGGCTGCGGATCACAGCAGAGAGAGCTGCCTTGGTGGGCAGGGTTGCTGTGTGGAGCGAGACCTTGCCCTGCTGCTGCTGTGCGCCTCTACTGCACCAACACCCTTGAGCACTTGCTAAATCAATACTTGCCGAATGAATACTTGCCCAATCAACACTTCCCAAGCCAATTCTTGCCTGATACGTAATGATTTCGCGACTGACCGTACTGTGAGCCACCCTAACTCAGTGTGCCGTTCGGTGCAGTGCAGTACAGCAGAGTACTGGGCAGACGCGCTGGACATGTTTGCGAATGCCTGCTGGTGCGCACGAGTCTGACCATAGGACAGCAAAGCATCCCAACAGGGAGGCACTACTTATTGTGCCTTGCAGAGCTGTAGGGCGCTGCGGCGGGCAGCAGCGCACGGTACTGCACCACTGCCACACGTGCATTGCACTGTACTTTTCGAGTACTTAGCTGGTGCTCGTCCTTGCTTTCCTGTGTTCTTGGCTTCTTGCCATTGCTATACAATCAATCCTGATGCTGTTTGGAGTACTCAGCTGGTGCGGTGGCGTTGGCGCGGGGTGACACCGCTGCATGGTGGCCTGAGCTGTATAGTACTGCCAACAACCTGACAATGTTCTATGTTTGTCCTCTGTGGCGTAAGCACTCAACGGAGAGCTCGTGCGCGTTGTGGCGCCGACAGGGAGTTTTGCGCTGGTGCGTTCAGGTAGTTTTGATGCGATTCGTTGAAGTCGTCGCTCCGGTGTGTTGCGGTGCGGTGCATCAAGCAAAACACACAAACACATGTGGACACATGTGCTTTCACATGGGTGGTGCTGGCGGGCGCACTTGGGGCAGCTAGGTAGGGCGACGATGGTGCGACGAAAGCGTGCACACTGCGGCATACACGCTTGCACGTCTGCATCTGCGTCTGTGGCTTGCCACACCTGTTGCCACACTGCGGTGCGAATTGAGCTGATGAATGCTGCACCTTGCGGCGTACGGTGCAGCTGGAGGAGGTGTGCGGTGTTTTGCTGCATCCAAGCCTGCGAGTAGCAGCCCGGCCTGCACGCCCAATGAGCACATTCACGCGCTTGGTGTGTTGGTGTGTTGGTGGGGGGGGCATAGCGCTGTGCACAGCAGCGCTTGCCTGCCTTGTAGTTGGCACATAGCACAGTGGGTATGCTGGAGGGGTTGAGGTTTATTGGCTTTACATCAGGTGGCGTCGCAGGCCATTAGTGGAGGCGTTGTATACCGTATAGCTGTTGTACAGTGCTGAAGGGTGCCTAACAGCGTGCAGGCGATGAGCTGGCCCCCTCATGGGGTGATGCATGCTGATGACCCGGCATGCGATGGGGTCTGGGGCAGGTGTGGGGAGACAGATCCGTGATGATGCGCGATGATGCCGATGATGGTGGTGAATTTATGGTGAAAGCTGCCTGCTAGGATATTGCTATGAGCAAGGCATGCGGTGCGTGCGTGGATACGCTCTGATGAATGTGGCAGCAGGCCGGGGATCAAACATTGCCAGCATGGCATGGCTGCTGAACCGTAATCACAATGCGCCAATCTGTACCGCGTGTGCACTCCCATACTGCATGCACAACCGCACGCCTGTATGCATTGCGTTTCGTGCCACATTGTACTTCATGCTCTGTCAAGCGTCATGAGCCTATGTGGCGTGTGCCACCACACGCATGGCCGCTAGAAGCGTACACAATCCGCTCATGTTGTGTTGTGAGCATGATGAGGCCTTGGCAGGCGCCCGTGGTAGATAAGAGGTAGGCAGCTTGATCATTGGACTCTCACACAATGAGCTGGGCTTACAGCCCCTGTGCTCTACATGCTTCTGTTGGTTGGGCACTGCACTTGCTGCGGTCAACATTGAATGCTCGCGGTCCCGACAGTGCCACGCGCGGCAGTGATGGAGAGCAGCCGTGAGGCCCTGCACTTGCGGTCACGCGTCTGTTGCCCGATGTCATGGCGTCTGTTACCTGATGTGATGACGAGGCGCTCACAAGGATCACGATTTGCGGCTTACGTTCTGTGGCTGTGAAGAGGGCTTCGGCTGCACGGTCGCTTGCGGCCGTGACGTTGCCTGTGGCTTTGAGGTGGGCTGTGTGGTTGCCTGCGGCTGCGTGGTTACCTGCGACTGCGTCTTTGCCTGCGGCTTTGACGTTGCCTGCGGCTGTGAGGTGGCCTGCGGCTGCGATGTAGCATCCGGTGGTTGCTGCTGGGGGAGCGCCTGCGCCGCCTCCAGCCTCGTCAGCGCCGCCACCAGCTCAGCGGGTGGGGCCTTGGGCACCAGCGCGGGCAGCACCAGCGGCGCCTCCACCATGTCCATCCAGGCCTCACCCATCTTGATGAACGCCTTCACGTATGCGCCGTCCCAGGTGCCCTGCGCGTTGTACGCGAAGCATGCGCATAAGCATGCAAGCATGCGTGCCAGCAGCAGGTTGGCGTGTAGCCGTGTGGTGTATGGGACTGCAGCATGTTCCAAGCTGCGGGCGCGCCCAGACACGGCTAGCGAGTGCATGCAAGAAGGCTTGCGATATACGCTTATCCTGACTGGATGGCCCATAAGGGTCAGCATGGTCCGGACGCTTCCTGATGCTAACGCATCATGTAAGCGCTCGCAAGCGCAAGCGCCCAGAGCGTGTTGCCTTCCATTAAGTTTATTGGAATGCGCACACACCCTGCCTGGCTTGGTTCTCATGCAAACGGCAGCAATGCAACCAGCACGCACAGCTGGTTGCCGCTGCTGTCTGGTAGTATGGCTCACCTGGTTGAGGAAGCTACGCAGGGCGCTGCGCAGTGAGGCTTGGCTGCCGGCGAGGCGCGGGTTGTCGTTGATGCACACCTGGCCGTTGAAGGCGTCGTTCACCGTGTAGGGCCAGCGGCCGGCATGAGGGCACTCCTCGGGACGCACGCCATAGCTGCGCCCGCGCGTGCAGCCCGTCTGGCCCCAGGACACCCTGTGAAGTGCATGCACACACCACGATGGCATCGATGTTATCGCATGCAGCACGTAGGCAAAGAAAGGTGCAGGTGCTTTGTGGGAGCATTCAGCGGTGACGAGCAGTGACCAAACTCACACGGTCTCCCTCCCCTATGATGCACCGAGCATGCAACCAGGCAGGCGTTGAGGTTCAGCAGCGTTTCATGCGTAGTGTCACTCACGCGAAGGGCACGGGCACATCCACATCGTCCAGCAGCGCCCCGGTGTTGGCCACCAGGTCCAGCTTGGCGCGCGTCAGCGCCTTGGCGTCCGGGCTGGTGAACTGCATTCGCATCACGCAGGCAGGCGGAGCGGCAAGCTTGCTCCTCTGCATTGCAGAATGTGCATGCGGGCCCTGCCCTGGAGTGGGGCTGACAGCCTCATCCAGACACGGGAGAATCAGGGCAGTCCCGGTTGTCTTCCCGGCTTGCACGGAAGTACAGCCCTACTAAGCTTGGCCCTGCTAGCTCAGATGCAACCGGTTCACGGCTTTGATTTGGCGCTCACCCCGCAGGTCTCCTGCTTGGCAAAGTCCTTGAACTGCGCGCCGCTCATGCGCTCCACCGCCTGGCGCGGCCACAGCGTGGCGGGGCGTGACAGCTTGCTGACCTTGAGGTCGCGGCTGCAGATGTCGTGGTAGTAGTTGTTCTCCCACCTGGCATGCCATTAGCACGCGGGGAATTCAGTTCGTATGTGTAGCGCCAGCGGAGGTTACAGCGGTCGGGCCAATCCTTCAGGAGGGGACTCATAAGGCACCGGACGCATCACATAGTTCATGAGCAGCATCCTAACATCCCGATGGTGGCGTTGTTTGCGTGTCTCCAGGCGGTTTTGGCATGGTCACATGGCAGGTTGGGGAGTCCATATGCACATACAGGTGGTGGGCAACTGGGCGTGCGGCAAACAACATAGAGCAGCCTCATGCCTGGCGGAATGACGCAGCCCCAAGCGCACCCACCTGAACATCTTGATGTCGCTGCAGCTCTCCAGCGAGGGGTCGCATTGGTCCGCCTCGCGCACACCGCGCATGCAGCCCTGCAGCGCACACATCGGGGTGGTGGTGCAAGCATGTCACACCAAGCACCGGTGTGTTCAAAAGTACTTACTCCCGTGGGGCCATGCAGGGTGACGTCCTGACCCCAAACACAGGTGTGCGCAACGCTGCTGCACAGGCATGGACTGAAGCGGCAGTGATGGCAACCCAGGCAAGCACACACATAAGCAGGGCAGCACCCAGCATATAGCAGAAGAGCAAGCCCTCCGCTCCTGCGGCGCACACATGCCTTCCTACCCAACACCCCTGTGCTAATCCTCAGCGCCTTAAAACGGCGTTTGCATGCATCCAGCACGCACCCACTCACATTGTTGTCGACGAGGCCGTGGCTGCCTATGAGCGCTGCGCCCTCGGCGATGGTGAAGCCGTGGTTTTCCCAGAAGTCAGCAAACGCCAGCCCCGTCAACTGCGTGTGCACGTAATCGGACAACACCCTCACTTTTGAGTGACGGCGGCAGACAGTTGCAACACCCACACACGTTCACAAGGATGCGGCGCAAAACATGGAATGTAGTGAGCGAATGAACACTTGCACAGGGGAATCAAAGCAGCGTGAAAGGTGGCATGCATGCAAGCAAAGTTGCCGGTGATCAGCAGTCAAAGTTGAAGGTGCGCGCATGGCGTGACTCACCAACGACCGCGGCAGCTTCCCTGGCGGGGCGTCTTCCAGGCTGTCCAGCCGCCCCATGCGCAGCCCTGAGCCTATGATCCTGATGCGCCCAAAGCTGAGGTGCTCATGCGCCACCGCAGCGCCCAGCTGCAGCGTGTCGGCAACCGACAGCTCAAACTGGCGTGCGATCAGCCGCGCGGCCCTGCATGCATACGTGGCAGGTGTGCACCTATCAAGCATGCATGGGCCGAGCAGTACTGGCAAGCATCCAATGGCATCCTCATGTGCAGCGCGCTCACGCCTGTGCCACAGCGAGCGCATGCAGCAAATGCGTTCATGCACGGAGACAGGGTCACCTCCAATCAGGTCTTTACGTGGCGCGTCCGCACCTTCAGCCGGTGCAGTAGTCAGCACCATAGCTGGAGGGACTGCATGACCACCAGCAAGCCCACGCCAGTGCAGGCTGAGTAAGCCGCCTCACCTAGATAAGCGCGCCGCCCATTTCTTGCTGCTGTTCTCTTCCCGCCCCATCTCGTCACCACTCAGCAGTAGGCTGCCGTCACAGCCGCGGCAGCGCGGTCCTGCCTTCTTGAGGCCCGGGCAGACGTCTATGTCCACCGCAAAGCAATCGCTGCATACACGAATGGGGACACGTGAACAACCGGGTTAGGCACGTTGCCGACCGTTGGGCCGAGTGGCAGTTGCACCACTGTTGATGGACCATCGCCAATGCGTCGCCACGTATGCAGCACGTGCAGCAGCAGGCTGAAAGGCTGCAGCAAGCTATCAGAACACCCAGTGCATGCTGAAATATTGAAGGACGTCACTTGGCATGTACATTGCGGGGGGTGCATTGATATTTCGGTGGTGTAAATGCCGCTCATGGCGGTACGTCCTGAACTGACAGCTGCACATGCACCAATCCAGCAGGGTGTTCGCAGGGTACTGAAGTTGCAGCAAGTGAAGGCGATACAAACTGTCATATCCGTGCTTGGCTTACTGGAAGGATCCCCTGATGAAGAAATTAGCATAGCGCTTCTCGTAAGCAAATAGCACCTTGAAAGCGCCGATGGCCTGCATGTACAAGCGCAGCACAAACGAAGAGCTGAAGCCAGCCTGCAGCTCCACACATACACCAAAATGGCTGCAGACGCCATCCTACATATGCAGCCCCTCTGAAGACATGCATGCGCTCCGTACATATCCAAGATGGAGTCAACCTCCACCGCGCTTGCTTGGATGAACGTCTGCCGCCACACCCGCTGTGCAGCATGGCTGTTGGCATAACGTCCAACCCAACTTGTTATGTGCACTGCTGCTGGGCAGTCCACGCAACTCGTTACTGGACCGTGACTATCGCCCGCCTCATTCCCACCTCACTCTTGGATGAGGCAGTTTGCATGTCACGTCAACAGTCTGAAACAGCCGAAACGAACCAGTGATTAGACAATACACAAACACGGTAAGTATACTTACAGATGCGAAGTCTTTCCTCGCAGGCACATATGGCTGCGTGGCGTGCACTTCTCGCGTGATAGGGGTGATGGGGGTTTGTAAAGCCCTCGCGACATACTCATCCAAAGTGTCACCTGGCTGCTGCGCGAGCGCTCCCGCGACAAGCAGCGTGTACAAGGCAAAGCTGATTTGCAGTGTCGACAGGTGCAAGGCGTGCAGACCGCGGTGATCAGCCATCGAGATTCAAGGAAGGGCTGGATTCGGAAGTCGGGTAGTGACAAGCAGCAGCAAGGTAGGAATTGGGTGTTATCGGGTGCTTCGCATGTTTATTATACCATGCAGTGCATTGCTGCCAACTACTGACTTCTACATGGGAGATCCTAGGAGCTGCAGATTGCGTGGGCTCGCGACCTTCCCATGACGTTCGAGCGCACCGGCAAGTGTCACTTCAGGTTGGAATGTGGCGCGTTGCGGGACACACATACCGTGCGCTACTATTGGGGTTGGGAGTGTATCAAGAGCCTGGCAGTGTCACCAGCACCCTCGCTGGGAACCATGCGGGGACTGGTCACGTATGCCATCAGGTTTCGGCTGTTTTGGTCGCTCGCATCACGGCAGGCAGGCAGGTGCTGTGGCTAGCACACTGCTTGCAGAAGCTGCTGGCTGTAACCATGTCAGGATCACTCGCTTACTACCACTGCTCACAGCTGCTTCATGCGGGTACGGCTGTGCAGTGCTGGGTGTGACGCGGGCTCTTGCCTCTTGGTGTGTAGGTACATTCGCACCTGAGCGCTCGTGAGCCAGCAGGCCACGCACCGTTCAAACGCTGTGTGCGGGACTGATGTGACTGTTCGCCATATGCGAGAATGCGCTGCGCAGGCATCCAGCATGTAACGCGTGCCATGCACAAGTCGATATGTGATGGCTGGCCAGCTGGTCATTGTACCCCGTGCAGACACATCAACATCACAAAGCAGTGTTGTGTGCACCGACCGCATCAGTTGTCAACGACTGCACACACGGCGAGTACATGCACACGCATGGAGCACATTCCCTGCATCCCGCCACGCTGGCGCGCATAGGCACACGCATTGACACACGCACGCACATGCATCACCCTTTACATCCTCATTCTTACACAATCACTTGCAGCAGCGGTGTTGTTGGTAGCGGCAGCTGCAGCTGCAGCAGTAGGAATACACCCACACTGACCGGGTGCGAAGTATGTGCATGTGCCTGCACTGCCAGCAAGGGGGCTTACCACCGCAGCCGGTCAACCTGGACTGCTGGCCAGCAAGCGAGAAAATGGTCATGCTTATTACTGCGCAAGCGCTCATCCGAGCGTGGGAGCGTACATACCAACAGCCACCACTCCCCAGATGACCTGCAAGCGCGTTGCCATATCACCATGAAGGCAGGGTAGGGGGGCAAATACGCAAGTAGGGGGGGGGTAGGGTAGGGCAGGGGGACAAATATGCAAGTGGCTCTTCGGCACGCCATGTACCTAGGCTGGTGAGCCTGTTCTTCTCGTCCCCATCTGGGGGGAGCATGGACCGTTTGGCCGACACGATCCTGATGTAATGCGACGTACCATAGCATGCAAGGGACTCGCACAAGGAGGCCACCGGATCACAAGCACGGTGTGATAGTGTGATACGGTTTTGCATGTGATGTGATGGGCGTGGGGGTCATGCCGCAAGCAAAGCGCGGTATGCAAGGCATCCCTCACACCTATGGTGGTATGCATCAGCATCACTCGAATACGGATAAGCACGGGATCATAAGCAGTGGTTCGGCCGTGCGGCAAGCACTAACCAGTACATGCTCTGTGGATATTGAACAAGGCATACGGTACGGGGTCGTGGAATGCAACGCCGATTGACCAAGCTATGGTGGTGACGCGGAAGGCGCACCTGCAAGATGTTGCGCTTCAGCACTTGGCTAACGCTCTGAAATTGATTATTGGCTGATTCTCTGTGCCAAGGACAAGCAAGCGCAGCGAGCAAGCGGGCTCATGCGCTCATGTGGAGCCGCCCTCAGGATGGCCCCCAGCGCCAACCGGCAGCAGCGCATCAGGGCATGCTAAATATGCTATAGACAATGCGATTGTGCCTACGCAAACACAAACGCGTAGGCAGAGCCCAGCAGTTGCACGGCTTCATGCAGACGCAAGCCCAGGAGGAGGAATGCCCTTGCAGCGTGCCCTGGTTCAGCGTCTGTACAGCGCGTTTGTGTGGCTCTTGTTCATACAGCAGAATACCGGTAGACCCGTCCGCCCTAACAAGACTCTAAAAACAAGAATCGCAAGTGTGAACGGCAATGGCTTGTCTCACTCGCTGCGTGTACAAGGGTGACTGTTGTATCAGTGGACGGATCACGCAGCGGCGTGTCTTATGTGGCCCATGTCACACAGCTAGCGGCCTGATTTCAGATTTAGATTTTACATTAGGAGCTTTCTAGCCAAGGCCGACACTCCCCTCAGATGAGGACATAGAACTCTCGCAGGAGCGAGTCAAGCAAACAGGCAACAACGGGCCAACGCTGAACGCGTTACGCCAAGGATATGATCCATTGTGATAAGCATCCGATGCATGCACGAGGCACCATATTCAACAGAGATGATAAAGCTCAGCGACTTGTTTGCACGTAAAGTTCATAAATGTAATCTGCCACCAGTCGACAGTTAGGGTGATTCAACAACATGCGCATGCCAGCAGCATCGGCTGACAGCTCAGCGCTAAAGATCGCGGAATATTTTGCACGTAACGAAGCATAATGGGGACACTCAATGGCCACATGCAGCTCATCTTGAACCGAACGGTGTCCTTGCGAGTTATGCAATGTGCAGTGAGGGCATGTACGTTGGTGCCGAGGTATCTGAGGCCGCGTAAAGCGGCCTGAGTTGACAGCCAAATGATTCCAGCACCCCAAG
>BDDA01000699.1:13813-63574 GCA_001662385.1 Chlamydomonas asymmetrica
TACTGGCGACAACAAGGCAGCCTTCAGCCGCATCGGACGCCCGCTTCGGCACCCCTGTGCGTCGTACCGAAGCGTCCGCTGCAGATGACAGCGGCCCTGCTGCTTTTCAGTCCTTTGGCGGTGCGTTTGCAGGCGCCGATGCCGACCCGGATGCCTTTCCATTGGTGGAGGGAGTGGACGCGGAGCTGCAGCAGCAGTACATGCTGCAGAAATGGCGCAGGATCAGCCTCGCGTCTCAAGTGCGGGCGTCCGGCTTCCATAGCGGGCCTAGCAGCTTCAGCGCTGGCAGCGCTACAGCTGCTCGCAACTCCTCCAGCGCGACCCAAATCACAGATGCCATTGGCTTGGGTTTGCTGGGCGGGTCAAGGAGCGGGCAACTTGACCCACATACCCCCTCCAGCGATGTGGGTGAGCCTGACCCAGGTGGAGTGGGCAGCGTTTCACCCCAGGCGGCGGTGGGCCACCGAGCTTCAGCTGCGGCTGCGTTGATGTCCGCGGGAAACCCACATAGCTCGGGTGCCCTCCGTAGGTGGACATCGACCAGCGGAACGACGGGGGTGGACAACAGTTCGCCATTCGGTGTCGCTGCTGCTAGCCTGAGCGCTGCTGGTACAATGATGTCAGCTGCAAACAGGGGGCAGGATGGCTCCGAGACCAGAACTCACGACCAGGATTGGTTCCGGAGCGAATCGTCGCAGCTGGCGTCAGGCATGCCCATGCTCACGCCCGTGACCAGCGGGGTGGAAGCCATGGCGGCCACCTTGCGCGGGTTCCCCAGTGCATCAGGCGTGGCGTCGACTGCTGCATTGCCCGAGTACACGCAACCACAGCCTGCTGCGTTTGCCCAGCAGCAGCAACAGCAGCATGCAGATGGCTCAGGGGCAGGCTTCTGCTTCAGCCGCGCAAGCAGCGGGCGCTACGACGGGCCGCCATCGGGGTCATCCGTCACGTCCCTCTCCTCGTATTCCTCCCTGTCCTCTCTGGTGCCGGCTCAGGCGGCCGCTGCCATGCCACAGCCTGGGCCCGCTTGGGTCGAAGCACAGCAGCAGCAGCAGCAGCAGCAGCAGCAGCCGACGCAGCAGCAGAGGTCCCGTACGCCCAGCAGCGGCCAGGGTTTGGCCGCCGTCGGCGACCCCGTGCCGGCCGCGGCCAGCGCAACCGCTCCCATTACATCGCCGTTTACTCACGTAACGGCAGCGCCATCGCCGTCACCATCGCCATCGTCCATGCCGTTTGTGGCCAGGTCCATGGGCACGGCCTACACCAGCCATGGTTTGAGCAGGGGCAGCAGCAGCGGCACGCCGCATTCGCCGTCTCGGTTTGCGCCTGCACTGGTGCCGGCGCAAGAGAACGAGCCCGTGCTGAACCTCAGCTTCGGCGGCGCTCCGCCCTCTCCTGCATTGCCACCACGAGCGCTACCCCCTGGCCAGGCACTTGCTGCAGGCGGTGCTGATCGGGACGCCACCAGCGGAGGAGGCAGACCCGCGCCCGCCTGGGTGACGACGGCTCCGGGACCGGTTCCGGAGCCTGCCTTGGTCTCGGCAGCAGGCAACCCCGGCTCGCCCTTGAGGTTTCGAGCTGCGCAGGCCTTTGCACAACCTGCCACGCACCCGGACCCGGCCGGGGCGGTGCCAAACGATACCTCGATCTCACACCCAGGCCAAGACACGCATGCGAACTCCGAGCCCCTGCGCAAGCTGCAGGCCGCACAACAGTCGAACGGCTGCTGGGCAGGAGTGGCTCCCACTGCGTTCGCGACGAGCGCAGGCGCGGTCACAGGGTCCCGGCTGGTTTACGCAAGCAGCACCCGCGGGGGCGGCGCCGCACCGCCCCCGGACACCCGGACGCATCCCCACCACTGCCACAGCCGCAGCGACTGTAGCTCGCTCGGCACGGCCGGCGCCCGCGCCGGCGATGCTGCATGCAGCATTGGAGACGCGGTACCGCCGGCGGTACCGTTGGGCCTGCCGGTTGAATGCTCCGGCCGCGACGTTGCTGCCACCACGGCAGCCGATGACGGTGATGTGACAATGGCTGCAACGGCTGGCGGTGCCGACGGGGTGCGACCGGCGGGGGAGCGTGTGGCGTCTGCATGGCGGGCTGACGCGCTGCGCCGCTCCTGCACTCGGCGCCACACGGTGGACGGGCCCGGCACCCCCTGGGCCGCCGCCGCTGACGCTGACGGCGCTGGTGAAGCCGGGAGCGGCCCTGCTGCTGCAAGCGGCACGCGTCAGGCGGGCATGCTTGACGCGCCTCCGGGGGGCACCCTGCACATCGCGTCTGAGGATCCGACCGGCGCGGGGGCAACTGCGCAACGAAACAATCCCTCGCGTGCTGCGCCAGCGGTGCAGTGCGGAGCTGCCGCAGAACCGCAAAGACTTCAGTCGCCTGCTGGGAGCCAGGACTTGCCCATCTCAACCGCCCCTACCACCACGTCTGTGCACGTAGTCGGGGGAAGGCCCTGCGCTGTGGGGGATGCTGCGGGGCCTGATGCGTCAGCGCCGTCGACGGCGGCAGAGGCGCCGGTGGCAGAAGCGAACAAGCTTAAGCATGCGGGTAACCGCGCGTACCACAACCAGCAGTACGCCCTCGCTTGCCACTACTACACCCTCGCCTTGGACGCGGTCCGCTGCGCGCCTGGCGTAGGCACGGGCGACAGCGCTGCGAGCGACGGGGCGGGGGCCGCGGGAGGCGTTCCTGCGCGGGAGGCTGCTGCGGTGGCGGAGGCGCTGCTGTTGTGCAACAGGGCGGCCGCGTCACACTGCCTGGGGCAGTTCGTCGAGTCTTTGGCGGACGCCTGCGCCGCCTCCGCGCTGGACCCCGGCAACGCGCGCGTGTGGCAGGTAGGTTTTCATTCAAATGTTCAAAATATTCAAATAATCATTTCTAAAGGGCGGCAGTGGGAGCCCTCCCCGCCTGCATGCATGTGAGTTTTGCAGCCAAGCATGCATCATGCATGCATCATGCATGCAGGGCATGATCGGATGCTGCGCCATACTCAGCGCACAACACCCTGCAACTTTCACCCGTCCCCCCATTTGAGGCTGAATACAGCCCGCCGACGAGTGCCCAACCTGTCATGTGCTGGCATGCATGTGTGCGCGTGTGTGTGTGCGTGTGCATATGCTGCAGCGGCGCTGCAACGCGCTGGCGGCGCTCGGCGTGCCTGCCGCGGCGGCGGACGCGCTGCGCCGCTGCATTGCCCTCACTGAGGCGCAGCAGCAGCAGCAGCAACACGGCGCTGTCAACGCCAACACCAACGCCAACGGCGGCGACGTCGCTGCCATGAAGGCGGAGCTACGCCGCCTGACTGCCTTGGCGTCCGGCCAGCAACCGCCGCCGCAACAGCAGCAGCAGCCGGGGGGGCACAAGGCAGCGCCGCCTGCCGCAGGCGCAGCTGCAGCTGCGGCTGCGGCAGCGGCGGCAGCGCCTGACCATTACGGTGTGCTGGGGTTGCCTCAGACGGCGCTGCCGGCGGAGATCCGTGCGGCGTACCGTCAGCTAGCGCTACGCTTCCACCCGGTAAGCTGCTGCTTGCGTCCTGACTGCACGCGTGTTGGCGCGTGTGGTGCATGTGTGAGCTTCCGCGAGGTCTATTCCATCTGACATTGATTGTACCGTACTAAATGTCATGGTGGGAAGGGGGGGGGGAGGGAAGGCAGCCTGGCTGGGCCTGTGGCCACGTTTGGCAATGTCAGACAGGTTGGCACGGTCAGGCCGTGGCCAGGGTCACCACACGTGGTCACCACATGAGGTCGACGTGTTGGACGGTTGAGCGGTGGTGAATCACGACTGCAAGCCGAGAATCACCGACACTGAGATGGAGCCGTGCGTTCGTTTCTTTCATGCACATGTGTGTGTGTGGAGGAATGGATTGCCGTCAGGAAGCATTGCATACCGTATGCGTTCAGATAGTGACTGCATGCACAGCCGACTACACCTGACGATTCCATGCGCGCGTGTATGCGTGTGCGTGTGCGTGCATGTGCAGGACAAGGCGCAGGGCACCGCAGGCCGCGCGGCGTCCGCCGCGGCGTTCCCGCTCATCGCCGCCGCGCACGCTGTGCTGTCGGACCCGGCGCGCCGCCGCGCCTATGACCTGGCGCGCGCCAAGGCCTCCCTCCTCCGCGGCTCCGAAACCGGCAGGATCCCCGCCCGCCACACACACGCTTACAGCCTGGGCAAGGCAGGCGCAATGGGCGTGGGCGTGGGCGTGGGAATTGCCGCGACGCGTGGCGTTTCTGCTGCCGGCGCTGCCCCGAACCCTTACGTCGCCCCCACCGCCATGCCCACCCCCACCGCCGCCCAGAAACAAAGCAGCGATGTGCGATTGGGGATGTCCATGCCTGATGCGGTACACTTGGTACCGTAAGCTCACCGCATGCGGTAACTCGCAAGCTGGTGAGGGGTGACGTGTGTAGGGGACAAGTGCGATGCATCATCACGGCCGCACACCATGTGGCAGTGCTATATCGTAACATGGGTAGGGTAGGTGGCTTCTGTATGGCTTGGATGACATGAGTGTTAGGACGATGGAGGTAATATCAGAGGTCAATACAGTGGGCAGCAAGCCAATCACAACAGAGGAAGTACAGTAGGACAATGCAGCCATGCACAAGAGTGAGCTCGAAGCGCAATCAACCATGGCGTGGTGTCAGCATGCGTGCGTGTGTGTGTTCCTGTGTAGGTGATGCTGCATGCGACCTGAGCTGTGCATGGCCTTAGTAAGCCTTAGTAAGGGCCTTATTGACGGCCTTGTGTCATGGGATTGCCAGTACGTGCCATACTGTGTTACTCAAGCGACAGCCAAGGAAGCAGCGTCCAGTCCCATCGATGGTTGGACCCTGACATAGTGATAAGACTATATGAGCATGTGCAGTGTTGATCCGCTCGCTGATGTTGTCCCCTTGCAATTGCATGCATGGCGGAAATCTGTTCCTTCCGACGCAATCTTTTTGTCACGGACCCGGCATGGAGACACGATCACCGAGCGGCATACGCGTGCAATGATAGTAATGCGATCAGGGGTATGCGATCATTGGTTTGTCAGCATGATTGGCATCCCGGGGCTGTTGGGTTTGCCTGCCGTGCCCGTTACGCCGCCGCCGCTGCTGTCGCTCCCGATCCAATCCCGACCACCCGTCCCTCTACCCTGGCAGGGCACAACCCGCGTCGTTTCGCACAATAACGCCAAACCTCATGATACGTTGGTTGTGGCTTAGGTTGCGCTTGATGCTTGCGATTCGCGTGGACTAGCGCAGCTTGTTGAGGACGGTGTTGGTTGGCCGGGAGCGGCCACATCGTCACGCACGGGAGCAGAGGCGGGGCGGGTTCAGGAGACGCTACCGGTACCGGTTGACCTGCGGGGTGTTGTGCAAGGCAGGCACTGAAACGGACACAACCGGATTGTCATGGCTGTGCGGCGTACTGCGATGGCTTACAAAGCATAGTGCGTGCACTGCGACTGAATTCGCTTGCATGTTGAACAATGTCCTGCTGTGTGTTGCTGCTCCCAACTGCATATGGGTACGGGTAGGAGGCCGCTGCTGCTGTTGTTGTGCTTAGCTGCCGCGCATGATTTGAAAGCGGTAGCATGCACCTTTGGGGCGCTTTGCACATACCATGGTGTGCAGTAGCAGGTCAATGCCTACGTAGGTCAGTCAAGCTAGTGACCGGCGCCATTAGACCCGCCTGCTTGCCACGGGGCAGGTCGCACTTGAATGTCGCCAACCCGCGGGCGGGTGAATGGGTCGCATCCGCCTGGCTGGTCCACTTTTAATGACAGGAGGCATGTGCATGTGTTGCCCTGCTTTTGTCGCAAGGGTCCCAACTTGTGTGTATGGACGCCTGCAACACCAATGTCCCCCTGCTGTACAACCTGCGGTACAGCCTGCAGTACCGTATCATAATTGCGTTCACATTCTCATGGGCAACACACATGAGCACCACGCACCATCCGTGTACCTCGACCATTCAATGGACAAGGCCGTGTGCATGCTTATTCCGCCATCCACTGGCGTGCGATGCATTCCCTTATGATTTCGGTAACGTATGTCTGACCTGGCATGCACATGCGGCATTATGCGGCATGCTCAACGTGTTGTGCGGTAGCGGTCCTATCTTGGTTTTAACTCACGCACCGTGCACGTGCAGCACAGCTTGTCATAGCGGTTCTGCTTCATTAGTTAGGATGCGGCAACCCACTGCTGGAGGTGACTCCAGGGTGACTCCAGGGTGACCCAGGTCGTTGCCTAGCTATATTGCGGACGCCCCCTGCAATAGCGGTAGATTCGCAGGGACTGCCCTATAAATTGCGGACTCGGTTGCAGTAGGCGCAGCGTGTGCTGGTGAAGCTACGAACGCGTGCGGGCAGCGCGAGGCGCAGCCTTGGCGAAACGGTTCGAAAAATGCGCGGATGAACGCCTGTCCGACGCGGAGCTTGACGCGGTTCGTGACGCAGATAGCGCCCCACGCGGTGCCGTGGGCCTTTGCATCGCTGGTAGGACGCTGAGGTTTTAGCTCGCAGTCAAGGCGAAGTCAATTGTGGCAGTTGACAAAGTGGAAGTTGGCAAAGTGGAAGTTGCGCCATGTGCACGGGGAACGACAAGCGAAAAATGACGATGACAGGCTCATAAGCTTCACTATAAACCATTGCGTTCACAGCATGGTGCTGCGGCTATAGCTTGCAAACCTGGCGAAAGTCGATGATCACTGCCAGCCGGGTCACGTGAAAGACAAGTAAGGCAGTGCAAAGACATGTGCACCGATATGGAGGACAAAGCCTGTATCGTGAAGCTGGTTTGTGGTTATACTGTGAGCTGTGCAGGTGAACAGCAGCGTTTTTCCGTATTGGTATGCCGTGCAGGATGGGTTCGGAACTGGCAACGTGAAGTGACACACCAGCATTTACAAACCGTTACTGTGTTGGACATGACATTGTTAAAAGCTGACTGTAAGCCTGCAAACCCTGGATGCTTTGGGTGCAAGGAACCGTGACGGCGCGAGGCACGCCAGTTAGCATGGTGGACGTCTCGACACACTCAAACACGTCCACTTGATGCCACCACATGGCGCCGGCGCCGTTCCAGCGTGTAACCTTGCCATTGTTGCACCGGTGTCCCCGCAATCGAACGCGCCAAACCGCAGAAAGTCAGCAGTGCGGCAGCGCAGTGCGCGTCGGTGATACCACGCCCAATCCACACAAAACGAAAATGACGCCATGCCCTCAGCAAGGTTACAAGGTTACAAGTGGAAACGGCGCCGGCGGTCCACCACCGTGACGCGGTGGTGACTCCATGTCAAAAGCAGCTCACTGCTGACGCAGCGGCGGCCGTCGAGCCACAGGCTGGCAAGAACGCTCGGCAGCGGCGCGCGGGTGTCAACGCACCAAATGAACAACGCCACTCATGCACAATTGTAGATACTGCCACCGCAATCTGCTATGGCACCGCTGAGCCAAAGCCGTACCATGCCTGATGCCTCAGCATGGTGTGGTGTTGCACGGCTGCACTGTCTGCCAGTCAATAAGACACAATAAGACACTTTGCATAAGACACACTTTGCACATGCAGTTGCCCTTGCGGTTCAGCACGTCTTGTGCTTAGTATCATGCGCCATGCTCTGGTAGTTGTGCAGTACGACTGCCCACCACATTTGCTGCACGCGAGTGCACTAAGGCCGTTGGGTTGGCCTGACAGCCTGCTCTTTGTCGGTAGTATGCGCATGCGCGGCACAACCAGCTGCACGGTGTATCAGAATGTTGTGTGCAACCAGGCATATGGACAGCCGTGGCATGGCCACACGTAGCGGCGTCGGAGTCAGCCCCTTTGCGCATGCCTGCTCGCCCGTGTACGCACATCAACCTGTTTCTTCTTGCGCATGCGTGCGCCGCTTTCTCTGCCTGCGTCCAGCGCAGATGCCCCCAGACGCCCGGGCACAAGTGCCTTGCTTTCATGGCCTGCCTTCATTCTGCTTCTAGTCCGCGTCTCAGGTGCAGCATAAGGCCACCGTGCACATTGCCCCTGGCCCCGCCGGCAGACACCCTGCTTCACGCGCTGCAGTTTGCTACCTCCGCATGTCCTGCTGTCCTTGGGCATGCACCCTGACTGCCAGCCTGATACATCCTCATGATTCTGTTGCCGCATCCTGTTTTACCAGTAAGTGATTCCGATGTGCACTCTGTGCTGACGTGCGTTAGGGAACGCGGTGCCTGCACAGTGTCGAATAATCACTTCGGTCCGGTTCTGAGGCCACGGCATAGTGGATGCTTCAGCCTCGCATATCAAATCAATTATTTGCTGCACCGCACATGCACCCCCCGGCATTGCTGCACCCGAATACATGCGTGTGCCTGCACCTGGTCGGGGATGCACTCGCACACGCAAGTGGATAAGCGGTGTGCATGCCGTCTGCTATACTTCACACCACAGGTGCGCTGCGTGGTCAGCATGGATGGGCCTCCTCCATGTCTGTCCTGCTTCCCTGTATTCATCGTTCCCCTGACCGCCCTCAGCATGTTGGGAACTTGTGAAACCCATTTGTAACCACTTCACATCCCAGGGCACGCCACGGCGTCACATCTTGCGCAATGGTCACCAATATTCCTGCATAGTTATATTTCCTTGTATAGAAGCCATTGCTTTAGGAGCTTGCTTTCTGTAAGCCCGCATTAGGTCACTGGTGGGTTTCGTCCAAGAGCGACGCAGACATCAAGCCTTCTATTCGCGTAGCACAAGCGTGACAGCGGACACAGCTTTGCATCAGGGTCAGAGGTTCAGGTATGCTGCTGCCTGCTCTTGGAAAACGGCTTTTGCGTAATGCATGTTCCACCACCACTTCATATGGCGCACACCAATACATGTCGACTTGCCTTGGAGGGGGCCAAGACAAAGGCTGAATACGGCCTTGCGTTTATGCTTGGTTCAAGAAGGCGCTTGGTTTGGTATTTGGCCTTCTTGCAGGGATTCCAAGCAAGTTCAAAGTCTGACCTTCACGGACGCTTCAGAAGAATGCAAGTGTAACACGGCAGCAGGGTTGGCTGCTACGTTGAGCAGTATGCTAGTCAAGCCAGTAGCCGTGGGCCGCACCAGCAGCAGCCAGCTGCCATCGCCTAGCTGCAGCAGCCCTCTTGGCGCCAGAGGCGAGGCGGGCCACGCTCTGCAAAGCAGCACAGACAACATGTCCAGCGAGCCCTCTTTCTTCAACAAAACAGACTTTAAACAGGCATTCAATGAGGTTTCCCGGTTGCGTGGTTTCCATTCGGTGAAGCTGCGAGAGCTCCCCGTCACACATGGTATTGCGGCCAGCGATGCCAGTGAGCCATCGCCTTCCCCGCCTGCGGGAACGTCGGCGCCCGAGAGCCCAATGAAAACAGCAAGGGTTCACAACAACAACCTGCCCTTCTCACAGGCGACTCCTTACGTGTCATCCCCGGGGCGAAGTCGTAGGCCAGGCAACGGCGTGTGCCTCAACACGAGCGCAGTGATGCTCGCCCGCACCGCCAGCCCCAGCTCGCGCACGAATGGCGCTACTTGCAACGACACCCCAATGCCACGTCAGCGCTTCCTGGAGCTGGCAGGGATGACAGAAGCTGTCTCGCCCTCAGGTCCCAGCGGCTCCGATGCCTTGCACCCCGCCGACTACTCCCTCCCTGGACCGTCCTCCGTCCCGCGCTCTAGCGCCCCCTCAAAGCTGCGATTCCCAGGTGCGCTCCTGGAAGTTTCCCAGGGCTCCCTGTCTGCTCCCTCCAGCCCTCACGCCCGGAGCGTCAGCTGCTTCGGAGCACCACCGTCGACCAGCTCAACCACGCCACACTCGCCGCTCGTCAACGCAGCGAACGGCAGCTGCCTTGACGCAGACTCACCGACCAGGGCTTCACTTGCAGCTGCCCAGCAGTCTGCGCTGTCGCCTCGTAGCAGCGGCGGCGTGCCCTCCCCGTCCGGTGGCGGAGGGGGCTCGGGGGCGGTGGGAGCGGCGAGCGGGTCGTCGGCCAGCAGGCTGCCGCCGCTGGCGGGGGGTGCGCAGCTCACGCCAGCGCAGCTGGCGCAGGCGCAGCAGGCCGCTGCCGCTAACTCCGTAACGGCGCAGATCAACGCGGCAGCACACTCTGCAGCGCTCCGCAAGGCGAGTAGTATGCGCTTATGCAAAGATTGAATCTATCTGGCTGTTGGTTGTTGCGGGGCCTTCCATGAAAACTACAATACATAGCGTATCGCTCAGCAGGGCAACTGAGCGCGCATCGCACCCCACTGGCGATGCTTAGGCTGGTATTTACTGTGCCTTGCATGCGCACAGCAACACGACGTGCTCTTGTGCATGTGCAGCCGGGCCAGCAGCGCACCGCCCTCACCCAACCATCACCTGCCGCACTGCGACCACAGTGACATTGCAAAGCCCCCACCCCACGCATGCAACATTGCGACGGCCAAGCCCTCGCCACCCGCCACATCTTAACCTGCTACAACTGAGCCTGAGCCTGCAACATGTTGGGCCTCCATGCCGGCCTCCCTACTTTGCATGATTTGCACAATTTGCATGATGTGCATGATGTGCGTGATGATGCGCAGGCCTCCCTGATAGAGCTGGAGGCGCGAAAGGCCGTCGCCGAGCGCGCCGCTGCGCTGGCGGAGGCCGAGGCGCGCGCCGACGACGACGCCTTCGTGCCCACCTCGGCGCACGCGCTGCTCTGCCACCACAAGCGCGAGATGCGCAAGCTCACCAAGCACGCCGTGCTCGCCCCGGAGGACCTGCTGCGCATGGTCGCCGAGGCCGGCGGCGGCGCCGGCGGCGGCAGGCCCGCCAGCACCAGCGCCGGTGGTTTCGGGGGCGTGGCATTCTCAGCAGGGTCGCATTCGGTGTCGGTCTCCGGCACAGCAGGAGCGGGCAGTTACTATGGGAAGGGGGAGGACGGGGCGGGTGGAAGTAGGCAGAGCGCGATCGGTAACGGCGCGTGCGGTGCGCGCCGACGAAGCTCCAACGGCAACACGGGGGGCACTGAGCCTGTGGAGGGCGGGCACCGCACGATATTGATTAGGGCTCATGACGACTCGGGCAGGGGCCAGCAGCATGCGTCGGTGTCCCGGAGCGTGCAGCTGGTGGTGCCGAGCGGCGACTTGGAGCGGGGTGTCGACCCGTTCGCGGAGCAGCCCTGGACGATTGAGGAGGTGCTGCGGGTGAGGCGCATGTGGTGGGGTGCAGTGAGCGGAGAACGTGCGTGTGCATGAGGGTGACGAACCTGGGCTAGTATCGTGCTTGCACCCTCTCACCGCCCGCACGCGCGCACAATCCGCGCATGCTTACACACCCCGACCCACCACGCAGGACAGTAAACCAAACCGAGTATAAACGCTGCCATAAATGCACCCCACGTAACAACCTCATCATTCATAGCACAGGAATCGACGTTCCTGCCCCGGTGCTCAATCACCCACCTCCCTCAACCCCCCGTTTTCCCTTTTTGCTGCACAGGCGCGCTCGTATCGGGACCGCGGCACGCCAGGCGGCCAGGGCATGACGCTCCGCAGCCTGCTGGGCTCTGACTCGCCCGCTGCCAAATCCGCAAAGTACCTCATGCGCATGCAGGAGCGCATGGCCAACGGGTTGAGCAGCGGGGCGAGCTCCTTCACGTCGCAGTGCGGGGGGGGAGGCGACTCCGGTCGCGCGTCGCCGGGGCTCGGCGGGGATGACGACCGGCCGATGCACATGCAGCGCCCCTCGGTGTACGGCGGCTCGGCTAGCTCGTGGAAGCATTGACCCGCTCACTCGCTGAGAGCACTTACCTGCATCGTTCGTCAGTCGCGGTGCTGTCATGTGCTTTCTGCAAATCGGAGCGTGCACCGATGTGAGCGCATGTGTAAACTTGCCCACGATCCCACAACACGCAGCTTGCCGCTCCTGTCGTGTCATGTTGCACCACTGCAGTATGCTTGTGTGTGCGGACTGACAGGTCTGCAGCGATTTTCTTTTGCGTTCAGTGTGTCACTGAGCCACGGTGCCTGCCTGTATGTAACAAGCTTGTATGCAACACTTATCTAAAGACGTATGAACTGCTGTTTGAAGGAATGTGACAGCTTGTGTGTTGCGTGGTAGTGGGTGGCTTTGTTGATGAGCCTACTGCGCCAGCTGGGCCTGGAGCACTTGCCAACACAGCTGCGTTCACAAAAACGTGGCACCTGCAGCATTACCAAACGCCCGCAGTTGAGGTCCGCACAGAGGGCAGGCTTCACTGCACAGTGGCCTTGCCCAACAAGGCAGTGTGCCAGCAGTGGTGTTGCGGATGGTGCGGGCACACCAGAAAGGCGAGCGACACAAGATGAAGCAAGCCTCGCAGCTGAGCCAGGGGCAGGTCGCTCCGATGAAGGTCCAGCTAACTACGCTACCTTGTGCACAGCACTTCTGTCCCTGACAGTCCTTGGTACAGCAGCTTATGTACAGGTGAGGCTGGTGCACACACTAGTGGCACTCGGAAGATGAAGCAGCACGCTGTATATAGCTTACATCTGCTGTGCTGAAATGCAGGCATCCATGGTATGGCTCGTCTGTAGCAGTGCTCTCTTGACAGCTGGGCTCACAGCAGCAATGCTCCCAGCGCTGCAGACGCTGAAGCTTGGCCAGGTACGAGACTGGTGATGTCTGTTTTGAAACGTCGTTGCGTCATGCGTGGTGGCCCAGTGCAAACCGCGTTCCTGGCGCTCCATACTCAACCTGTTCGACACCCAGCGGTCTTGGCTGTGCACACACACGTACACAGGTGGTGAACTCAAGCACCGTAATGCAGCACCACAGCCGCAAGGCCAACACGCCCACAATGGGTGGCGTCGCGCTGGTGTTGGCACCGATGCTGCTGGTTGTGCTGACACCCAGCATCTGGAACAGTCCCTCTGTGCGCGCAGTGTGCGTGGCCACGCTGGCGTTCTTAGCCATCGGGGCCGTTGATGACAGCCTCAGCGTTTTGAAGCGCACAAACAAAGGTGCGGTAAGATGGCTTTGAACCACACACTCCGACATCATTAGAGCCATTACCAACCCCAATTAGAGCCATCATTAGAGCCCATCATCATTAGCGCACCACTGGATCCAAAGCATGTGAGGCTGTCACTTCCGTACGTCATGTATGTGGTTCAAAACAAGAACAATTGCTCCTTTTGCATTGCCGCAGTGCATCAGGAGCGGGTCGGCTGCAGGGCCCATGCAACGCAACTGTGCATGGCCCGCCACCGCCCACCGCCCACCTCCTTGTCGCATTGCTACCGTGTTGAAGGCAGCACTGATTAGCGTGCATCCACACCGACACAGTTGCTGACTTACGGAGCACAACCGCACAGCGAAAACAGGCGGGCGCCGTCCATGTACTTCACAGGGGCTCGGGCTCTGTGCGTGCGTGCTCTGCCTGCAGGGCTATCCCCCGTGGCTAAGCTGGCATTCCAGATCGTCGTGGCGGTCGCCTTTGTGAATTGGGCCGCAACACGCATCGTGCCCCCGGGCGCCGCCGTATCCATCCTCCTCCCGGCCGGCATCGCCTTGCACGTGCCCGGTCCGTTGTATTGGGTCCTGGCCGTGTGCGTGATTGTCTCCGAAACCAACGGCGTCAACATCACCGATGGTCTCGATGGTCTCGCGGCGGGCGGCAGCGCGCTGGCGTTTGCAGGCCTGGGCGCGGCGGTGGCGGGCGCCGCCCCAGCGCTGTGCGGGCTGTGCCTGTCCTTCAGCGGAGCGTGCTGCGGTGAGCGAGGGACACACCAGCACAGCGCACCCGCACCCGCATATGCACACTGCATGGCCCCATGGGCGCCCCTTTCTGACACACATCCCGGCATCTGGCAGCCCCGGGCCCGCGGTTTCAGCGTACGCTCCGGGTGCTGGTTGCATGAATTCGTTTGTTTGCTTAATGAGGCCTTCACGGTGGACATCCGTGCCTGGGCACACCTCTAGCTGAAGACAGTGCACGACCTGTAGGGTGTAGGTCGGCATGGTATGCAGCCCATTCCTGCTGCCACGATATGGTGTCTACAAAAGTGCATCCAGTACACCACCGCGGTCCCACACAATACGAACGGTATGTACGGAAAGTGTGGATCGCGTATCCCGTACGCTGCGGTACACTGCAGGCTTCCTGCTGCTGAACAAGCACCCCGCGAGGCTCTTCATGGGTGACACGGGGGCGCTCGCGCTGGGCGGAGCGCTGGGCTGTATTGGCACCGCCGCGCTCGTGGCGCTCGACACCGCGGCGGGCGGCGCGCACGCGGCGAGCGCGGCGAGCATGGTGGTGGCGGTGGGGGTGTTCCCGCTGGGGCTGCTGAGCGTGGTGTTTGCCGTGGAGGCCGGGTCCTCGCTTGCGCAGGTGGGTAGGTTACATGCAGGCGACAACGCGCTTACCATAAGCGTGCAGTGCGTTACCTTGCACTGGTATTGTGTGTTTGTGCGGGCAGGTGTGTGCCGGTGTTGTGGGTGGCGGCGGGGGGTTGGGGCATGCCTCGGGGGAAAGGGGAAATGCCGAGTATCCACGTGCCTGCCTGATGTGCGTGGCCTCAGATATGACAGCAGTTGTCTTCTGTGGTCCGCACCTCCAGCACGAGAAGGGCCTTGTGCAGTAATGCACATCCTCGCTGTACGACACGACACATCCATGCTGCCTCGTGCTGCTGCTTCGTATGCCGATGGCTTGCGATGTACAGATCCTGTACAAGCGCGCAACGCGCCGCCCGGACGGCAGCTGCAGGAAGCTGCTGCTGGTGGCGCCGCTGCATCACCACATGGAGCGATGCGGCTGGCACGAGACGGCCGTCACCGCGGCGGCGTGGGCGGCCTCCGGCGCGGCGCTGCTGGTGACGCTGCTGCTGCTGCCGCTGCACAAGTGATGACCTGGTGATGCTGTGACGCCGTGACGCTGCGGCAGGGACTCGGCCCCATGGCGCTGCCAATGCTGTGGACAAAAACGCTTACCAGGATTACAACGCAACGAGGGTTGCTCCCTGGAAGCTGCTTTTTCCCATGTTGGGGTTGATGCGATTAAAGTGGCAGGATTGCCCAGCACGCCCTGACCACTCTGGTTTGTGTTCGTGGCGTATGAGGAACGTTGCGGCATGCGCTGCGCACACCGACGGGAATGAATGTGCGGGCTAGCCGCCCCGAAAGGGATGTCAGCACGTGCGCCTTGGCGCCCTGCCATGCACCTTGCAACTTGTTGACATGATGCGCTGCAACACCCGTCGACTCACCTTGCCGCAGCAGCCGGCGAATCTCTCAGCACTGCCCAGCCAAAAATAAAGTAGCGCATTACTGGTACAGGAAGGAGGAGGGCGCCTGAGGGAACGCGCTTCTCGCATACTCTTTAGTGAACACTGCACGGTGGTACCAGGGCAGCCCCCCATGCACAAATCAACGCAGGATGTGATTTGTTTTGCGTAACAGGGTCCAAGCGTGTTCAAACTTACCAGTCGCAAAGCCAGACGCGACAACAATGAGAGCGCAAGGCAAGGACAATCGGACAACACTGACAGGTTACTGAACCAAATGGAGCTGAGCCAAACTGCAAGAGATGGTTTTATGTTGGGGTGTGTGGCGCGCTAAAGCTATGGTACAGGTATCAGGACTCGATCGGGACCTGTTTCAGCCAAAAAGCCGACGCTCCCTCAAGGTGGGGTCTGATATTCTCAAGGCAGTGGCAACAACAAGGGGAGGTCGTGGTGCGTATATGTACAGAATTACGAATACAACAGCTGCGCGGCAAAGCTCACAAGTCATGACAAACTCACACACACACACATGTGCAATGAAACCCTGGCGTCGCTCTGCGCTCTGAGATGGTCATTACGTCCCATGCAGCCAGCATGCTGGGCTGTATCAAAGGGAAAATAATTGCACTCGCCGGCATTAGATACAGTTGGTGGCCACAGGGGATGCTCCCACAGAAGATTCACCGCAGCAGCTCGTCGGCCGTGTCCGCGGCATGCATGAGACCTTAGGGAGGCTCCTTCATCCACACGCTTGTGCAGCTTCAGGCGCGCATTCCTTTTCCGATGGACAGAGGGCCCTCCCTGCCCGCCTGACAAGCTGCGGACGCAGTGTGTGGTCCGTTTGGTACGTTGTTGTGGTCAAAGCTGAGGTCAAAGCTACGGATTGTATGGAACATAGGTTGTAGTACAGAATTCATCCTTGGCCTTGGCGGGGGCAACCTGGCCGCTTAGTCATTGGAAGCGCTCCGGGGATGGCTGGCTACTTGGCAGGCAGGCCCAAGCCGTACTGGCCTGCACACACGAGGATTACGGCAATGAGGATTGAGTTTAGTTGACCAGATCTGAAAAACACTGCCATGATGCATACCGCAACACATATGTGCCACTCCTGGCGAGAAACAAGCACGCATCGCGCACGTGGGTGCTCAACGGGCAAAAGCACGGGATGCCAGCAGGAACAGGTGGGCCAGCAGCGCCACAGCAGTGCGCCACACGTCAGGGGGGGTCATCCTTGACGTCATTGTTGACACACACGCATGCATGCATGCATGCATGCATGCATGCATGCGAATCGGAGGTGCATCATGCCAGGCGGCTCTGTGGGAGCCACAACACTGCACCGCACTCCCTGCCTGGGTTTGGGACGCGTACGTACGCCACTGTACGTGACAGGACACGCCCCAGGCCCGGCCTTTCACGAACCTAAGTACTGGAACTTGCGCACTTGGCGCCGGTAGTCCTTGAAGAAGATGCGGGGGTACTCCCACACCTGCGAGGCCCGCATGGGCACCATCAAATATTCACATGCGCCGTCAGCATCGATGGCACGTCAGTTGGTGTCGTTGTTGTCGCCGAAATGCTTGCGAGGCGGGCAGGAGAGCGCTGGGGCCGTGCAGGGGCGTGTGGCGTGGCTGCATCGGCAGCAAGCATTCACGGTCAATGAATGCCGCTACCAGTACACGCTACATGCAAGGCTTGACATGGCATGATGCCGGTTGTGGCGTGACGCGTGCGCGAGTCTACTAGCACAAGCAGCGTGGCGCCGGCTCCCCCTTGCCGCGTGTTGCGTTTCCCAGTGCAGATGCAGGAGCAGGCAAATGACGCCACACATAGCGCGCTGCGTGGCCCCTAACAGGGCAGAAACGATCATGTCAAACGTGGGGAGCGATCATGCATGGTTCTGGTACTTCTGGCCGCCCTTGCTTGGCGCGGTAGGTGTGCTCGTGGTAAGTGATGCAGCACGCAGCGTGAGGGCGTTCAACGCGTGCGAGTGTGATGACAGCGCTGCAGCCGGCTGCGGGTTGGTGGGACACTCGCGCTCACCAGCAGGCGCAGGCGCTCCCCCACCACGCCTCGCTCCTCCAAGTACTGCAGCACCGGCTCTATGTGGGGCTCCCGCTGAAGCAACAGCAGCTGCGGGTACAAACCCACCACACGAGCCACGATGTCGTTGTGGTGCCACCCGAGCGAGCGGAAGAAGAGCAGCGCGCAGCCAGCGGTGTAAACGCTGCCGTGGAGGACCAGCTCCGGGCAGTCTGCGGTAAATGCCACAGCGGCCCGTATTTAGTTTTATGGTGTGGTTCCAGTGTGGTTTCAGGCGATCGCAGCGGTCGGCGGACAGTTGGCTGTAGCTGTCACATACTCAACAGTGTCAGGCCAGCGGCGCCAGTCAAGCGCACAACTGTGCGTTTATGGAAAGGTGCTGGCAGTGTGATGGCAGCAAGAGGAGTGGAGGTGTTGCGGGCGCGGCGACCACAGTGCACATAACTTGCGATGTTCAGCGGACACGGCAGTGTCTGAGGAGCAAGACGCCCGTGCACCACACTCTTTACACACCGCAGGGCTGATTGACTGGTGTTTGAACTCAGCAGGCACGCACGCACCTCGGAACACCTTCTCCAGTGTGGTATTCGGGACGCCATACTCCCGCAGGAACACAAAAAAGGTGTCCATATCGGCAGCGTTCAGCAGCAATGGGCTGGCTGCGACGATATCGCCTGCGCGTTGTGGGTCACCGTCCCCAAGCGCCAGCAAGATGTCGATGTTCTGAGACCACCGCTGCATCTGCTCATCGGTTGCGCCGCCCCAGCTGCAGCTGGGTTGTCTGCGAAGGCTCAGCACGTGCTCCTGTGAAGGTTGTCCTGGCGGGCACAATGGTGGATCTGGCAGCACAGTGCTGGGCTCGAGCCCAATTTGCTCGAGGCCATCCTCCTCGGAATCGCTCACTGCTGTCGAGTTGACATGCTCAGACGAACGTGTTGCTGCAGAGACACTCGTAAGGACCCGTTGTGCTCGATCTGGGGGCATGCACAGCCTGCTGCACAACAGCTCGGTGAGGGGTTCGTTGCCGCCATGCGCATCAACAGCGTGCTGCTGGACCAGAGGACGCCAGGGCGAATATGACCTGTCGTGCTCATTTCGCCAAGCTTGTACAGAGCATGTTTGGTGGTGGTGCCTTGCGCTTTCGAGTTGGCCTCGTGGCATATGTATGGAAACCCTAGTTGAGCGCCGCAGACGCAAGTTGCGGTCCAGCACGCCCAACCGCTGCATCTTTACACATGAAAAATGGGTTCAGGACACGCAGCATAACTGGTCTCGACTGTTTGCCGAACCTGAGCTTCATTGTGGTGCCGCAGCCTCACTTGCGGTCACAGTGTATAATCGCATGCAACATTACCTCTGGAGAGACCGAAACCTGTCATGGTATGAAATGAGGTATTTCTTGTTCCCTGCAGTGCACACCGGAGTTATATAGTACCAGCTGCAGGTGAACCAGGCTCTCATGTGAAGGCTGACAAGGTTCACCAGATGCGGGCTTTCAACCGAAGACTGGCCAAAGACTCATCGGTGTGCAGTAAACCCCCAGATAATGCACAGAGAGTCCCAAGCCCGGACCAGGTACTCTTTTGGAAAGGCGTTCCAAGGAGGCGCTGGCTTTCCGAAATTCGCAGCGGTGGGGAAATGCATTGGCTTTGCTGAGGGCGGACTCCCAGCAGGAGAAACTGGACCTTTCAGTTTCCTACATAAATTATAGCACACAACAAGAGTTATGGTTATTTTGCAGACTTCATAGCGGGAGCAGCATGCATTCAAAACGCCCGTGGTCTCTACCAGACTGCCGTTGTGGGCGAGCACCTTGTGTCTCTAGTCGAGCTTATTGTATGGTGGACTCTCAATAGGCGGCTTAAGCCCTGAAGTACTAGACTACGCGCGTAAGCGGAATATATGCGATAGTTATGCCTGTTTCAAGTGCATGGTGACGATGCTACGGCGTCCTTCCGATGGCACTGCCGACCACGTTGACTCTGAGTCATGCGACAATAAGCCCAGCACGACTCGTAGCGCATCATCTCCAAGCCTACAGCGTGTCGCTGTGGTCGCGAAAAGGGACTGGCCGAATACGCCCGCCAGGAGGAGGCGGTGGGTTGTGTGAAGTGGATATTGAAAAGGTCGAGTGGGTCCGACTGCGCGGGTCCTAAACCAAACAGCAAGGGGCAGGCCTTAGCAGTGGGAAACTCAATAATGCAGGATACACTAGGTGAGCGTGTCTGCCATCAGCCATCAATCGCACATGGGTGCGCAGATATGCGCAGGACAAGACCAGAGTCACCAGACTGCTAGGCGTGCAGGCCCCAGACTTCGTGCAGTTTGCTCAGTGGCGAATAGATTGATGATGGGCAGTACTTGCTGATGAGCTTTGTGGGTGGCTTGGTGCATGCACTTTTCACCGCCCGGCACTCTACAACATTGCGTTCAAGAATGCCGTGCCGCCAGCACACCACAGCGCCCTCAGCGCTGCACAGGGACAACTGTGCATGCCTGTGCTTGTGTGGTCACACGTGTGCTTTGCGTTGGTGTGGTTGTGACATTGTGGCATGTTATACCCTCGGGGGTCAAGACCGGGCAGCACACGGTCGACGATGAGGTCCAAGTCAGGACCTGCCATCAAGATGGCCTTGCTGTTGGTGCTGCTCATAGAGCTGGCCACGGCCCTCGCTGGCCAACAAGCTGCCTCACTGACGCTCTTAAAGGTGAGTTGGGCATATTCGCTGAAGGACCGTAAGGAGCGAGTAGTGCTCCGAGTGGCCCCTTGGATGGGGTGCAGGTGCTAAAGAGGCAGTGGTTCTGGCAGGAGGTCTTGACGGTTGCACTATTTTCGTATAGGCGCTGTCTACAGTGCATGACTTGTAGGCCCTGCTGCTGCCACTACTGCCGAGCGCACACTGAACTTGCACTCATGGATAGGCTGGGGATTTCCGCCGCTGATGCGTGCAGTTCAAGCCAGAAGATGTGGACACAAAGCGCGTTGCGTTCTTGGAAGCGGACACCATGTGCGTGCGCGTTCACATCTTCACCCACGCGCCTGGGCCGGACGGGTTCGTCGATGTCCCAACGCCTGAAGTCCTGCTGCGTCTCGAGCCTGGGCTATCTTCGGTCGTCTTGGAAGCTCCTGGGGTGGACGAGTTTCTTGAGCCGCTTTTGAGTGCGATGTTTGAGAAAGTGAGCGCCTGTTGCGCGTCGGTTGTTGTTGTGTACACGTGGCGACCGAAGTATGTGACGGTGGGCAGCTACAGGCACCGGAGACAACCTTGCCTGTCTGAGGAGACCGACACCTGTACGCTGTGCTACTTGTGCGCAGGTGCCAGAAGTCCAAAGGGAAGCCACAGCCGTCCACTTGCAGACGACCTTGAACCTGCCGAGCGCAGCGCGGCAGCGCGTGCTCGGCTCGTTGGTTGCCGCAGGTCTCGCCTTCGACCCGTCGCACTTCAAGTTCGTCCCCGGCAAAACGAAGGCCCTGTACTCCTGGGTGGCTCTCAACTATGTTTCTGGCCGCCTCCAGCAGGCAGGTTGCCTTTATTCTTTATGCTGTGCTGGTTGTGGGTGGTGGAAAAGGCTGATGGAGGCCTTCAAGTGAGACGTGTTCTGTTTGGACTTGGACACCTTCTCTAATAGGTTTTCAGTGCCATCTGTGCTGAATGTTGGCCCTTGCAGGCTGCTACCCTCCAACCACTGCAGAAGCGTACTAGCGGGAGCCCACCGCACCAGTCCACCACCCTCCTGAGCATATTGGACGTAGGCGGCACCTCCCTGCAGCTGGCATTCACCACACCATCGGCCATGTCCTCCACAGCCGTTCTCCTCCCAACAGGTAGGAGCAGAAGCCCCCCGTTGCGGTGGCCTTTTCAAGTCAGCGCGCGCCCAACGCGTTGCATATGAAACGTTGGAGTTCCCGCCAAGCATTTAGCATCAACTTGTATCCCACAGCGGTCCTGTGATGCACTGCGTGCCTGATGGCATATTTTGATATAGGTGCCAAGGTTCCTGTGTACGTCCACGCCTTCCTTGGTTATGGCTTGGACGTCGCTTGGCCACGCGTAATTCGGGCGATGCGCGACGTAATGGCGGACGATGCAACCGTCAAGGGGCCCTGCCTACCCATCGGGTGAGCTGTGTAGCAGCCCCTGCCTGGTCCGCTGCTGCACCCTGCCCAGCCGCCTGCATGTTGCGCGCCCGGAGCTGCAACGTCCGCCCTGTGCTCGGAAGCACGCACCGCTTACGCTGCACAGCTTTTACAGCCCCGCTTACAGTATGCCATGACACTGCTGCATGACGCGCCCGGTCAGTGCCGCACACACTTCCCACCCAAGCAAAGCGCTGCCGTCTCGCACTGTCGCATCCTGTGCCAGTAGCGCCAGGCTCACACTTCCGTATACCCTCCCTGGTGGGCCGCCCCTCCCCCACCCCACCCCCGGCGGCCTCAATTGTCTAATCCCCAAGATGATTACAGGGAGTACGGCTAGAACACCGTGAGACTACGGGTATTAGCATACGTGCTCTGTGTTGAACGCTTTACGCATGCAGGTATGTCACCGACGAGGGCGTGCAAGGCAGCGGCAATTTCGAGGCTTGCACGGACCTCGCGCAGCTGCTGATTCCCTTCACTGCGTGCCGCGATGACGGCAGCCGCCGCTGCACCATGGACGGCGAGGCGGTCCCTGCGCTGCCTGTGGGCACGCAGCTGCTGGTCACCGAACAGGACCACGGCATCTTCCACGTGCGTGCATGTGCGCATGCAAAGCACACATGCAGCATATTGTGCATGCTATTTCCACGTGCGTGCATGCAATCGTCGGACAGATGGCAGGCTGATAAGATCAAGGAAGTGCATAGTGCCCCACGTGCGTGCATGCGTGCGTGCAAAACACATATTGCATACTTTGCATTCATGCCGTGTTTGCCGGACGATGATGGTGTGTGTGTGTGTACGGATGTCGTCGCATCCGGCAGCCGCAATCAAGCCGGAGAATGCACAGTGCCACAGGCTTGACGTGTGCAGCGGCAGTGTGTGTGTGCGCAGCGCCGTGCAGAGGGAACAAAGAAGGGTGCAGGACTGAGGAGTGCCAGCATCCTGTCAAAACTGCGTGCACCGCAAGACCCTCTTGCCTGCACCTGCCTGTCCCTTTCAGCAGCACTTCATCGCACTGCCAGCAGGCAAAGGCTGCCATCACCCCCATGATTGCCTTCTTCACCTGCAAGCTAAACATACGAGCAGCACAATCCACCTACGGTTATGCACATCTCAAAACCCTGTGTGCAGATGCTGGGGCTGCCAAGCGCCGGCGCCAATCCTGATGACCTACGTGAGGCCGGAGCGCGCTTCTGCTCTCGCACCTGGGAGGCGATCAGGTGAGGTGACTGCCAGCATGCGGTCCTCGTGAATTGTCCCATCACATTATGGTTGTTGTTTACTGGTACACTCGGCCAGCCAGCCGGAGGCCCAAGGCAGCACCCCCCAGAGGGGTCCAGACAAGGCATGTATGCATGGGAGAGAGTGGAGGGTGCAGAAGTTGCACTGTCACAGGCTCACATCGTTCAAACCACTGCAAATTCACTTGAGCACCCAGACCCAAGTCAGCAACATCCCCCGGTGGACTCCGCGGGGCGTTGATTGAGTACACGATCATGCCCCCTGGTCGTGCAGGTTTGAGCATCCCGGCGCAACGCACGACAGCTTGCTGCGGGTGTGCTTCTCCGCAGCCTACACGTGGGCCCTCGTCACGCACGCGCTGCCCGTGCCGCGCGTCGTCGCCGCCGCCTTCCCTACCCACGCGCAGTCGCCCAGCGGCCCCCGACGCATCCTCGACCGCAAGCGTGGCCACAGCACCAAGATGCTCGAGCAGCCGCTTCAGCCGCTTCAGCAGCAGCAGCCCAGGCAGGCGCTGGAGGTCCGCTTCGTGTCGAGCGTGCCGCGGCGCGGCGACGGCGCGCCCGTGCGCGTGTCGTGGGCACTCGGCGCTTTGCTGCTGGATGTGATCGGATTGGACGGCAAGGGCCCTTCTTCTGCCCCGACCCGCCGCGACATCAAGGCCGCTGGTATGGACAACAAGGGCGTCGACGGCAGCAGCATCGCCATCAGCGGGGAGGGCTCGCGTTGGCTGAAGCCCAGCACGGGCGACGACGCCTTTGACGCTTCGGCCGGCAGCAGCGCTCCCCACGCTCCCGAGGGGTCATTTGCGGCAGCGGTTCAGGAGGCGGGTGCGGCGGCGGGCGCGGGCCTTGCGGGGCTGTGGTCCGCGACCTGCATGCGCGTGTCGATGCTGGCCGAGTGGCTGCACGCGCCGCGGGTGGTGGTGGCGCTCGCGCTGGCGGTTGGCATGCTGGCCGCGATGACGGCCGGCGCGGCGTTCGCCGCGCTCACGATGATGTCCTTGGCACAGCCCCCCTCGCACCCCTCCGCCTCGTCACGCGATGTTGTAGAGCCGGGGGCACATACTGGCTCCGAGACCGCCGCCCGCCGGCCCCTGATCGCGCCCGCCAGCAATGCTGTAGCAGCAGTCAGGGCGTGGCTAGGTTAGGCCCACCGCTCGGCACTGGATTGCAGCCTCTCAGGCTAAGAAAGCCACCACCCATGTTAATTGCCTGTACTGGCAAGTGACAGTGCTCTCTGGAGCGAGTCCAGGGGCTGTCAGCGTATGAAGGGTGCGCTGTTGCACCGTATGCCAGTACACGGTAAATCAGCTTGGCCTTCACCGGCGGGTGTGCAGGGCATTGTTTGACCTTGGAGCCTCGATTTCATCGGTTTTACAGTAGAGGGCCGAGACCTTTCACTGTGTAGGCGATGCACGCAAGAGTGGCATTTGCTGCGTCACTTTGACGCAGCGCCATAGATGCATGTGTGTGTGTGCGTGTGTACGAGCGCATGGTCTCCTGCACATGCAGGGACTAAAGCTGGACTGGCATTGTGTTGTCATTTGGAGTGTGACGCTGGTGAAGAATTACTGGTACAATGCTTTCTGCTGCATTTTGAGTGTGGGTGAGCGCGCCCCGTTGCCCAACCAACACGTTTATCCGGGCAGCCGTATTCAAATGGTGCAACCTGTAGGCATAATTTACCGTAAAGCAAGCACAATCACTGCCTAAGGATGACTGCACCCAATGCTGTAGCATGCTAGAAGCCCCGTCTGCTGACGCTCTGGGGGCAACACGCCTGCCATGCGTTTCACTTGGTTGATTTGTCGGTTGCCGAAAGTCGGCCCGATACCGTTTACTGTTGCTCAAAAGCCGGACGCCGGCACGTCTCTGACTCTCTGTCATACGGAGACACATACCGGCATGCACCTCTGACGCACAGCAGTGCGCTGCAAGCTTGCTGCTGCAAAGCAGACGCTGATGTTTTTACTCATGTCGTAATAGCAACGCGTTACGCTGGCCCGTGCCTTGCAGCTGCCATCCCGTCAGGCAGCACTGCCACGCGGCCAGGCGGTTCATCGTTTTGTGCAGACGAGCAATCACCACACGTTGCTGATTTAGCGTTCTCCTCATGGCTTGATGGGCGATGGGTGATGTGGAACGGCAGGAGAGGCCATGGGGGTCGCGTTGCGCTCGTGCATGTACATGCATTTGCATGCCTTTTCGGCATGTGTCAGTCTTGAACCACCGTCGCGCACGCAGACAGCCGCAGCGGGGTCGTTTGGGTCCGCTCATTTTGAAAGCATATGATCAACTGGTGGCTTCGCAAAGGCACGTGCCCGGCCCCCGTTGAGTTCTTGTGCGTGTGCGTGGCGGTTTGGAGAAGATGCCTTACGCTGTGGGTCTTTGCCTTGCTTTGCTTTGCCTTGCCTGCCTTGCCTTGCGCTGCGGATCCTTTGCCATCAAGGGTCTGATGAGTCGAGTATGACAATGATGCCTCACACTTGCGATGCGAACAGACTGGCAGCAGGCATTGCAACCGCTCTTTGGTTGCATTGAGTTGAGATCAGGCTTGGAAGTGCCACACACGTGGTGCGTGCAAGTCACACGCACGTACAGGCGCGTGCTTTTGGAGTGGTTTTGTCCTGTTTCAAAACGCAAGGTGTAGGTGCTGCTGCTGCCGCTGAACCAAGGCTCGCACTCTGGCGATTCCACCTGTAAACGTAACGGTAGCAAACAAGTTGCGCCTTCTGAACGCCAATTCACGGTAAAACGAGTCAAAATTCAACATGCATGTTTACGATTGATTTCTGCTGCATAGAGAGGGTGTGGCGTCTGCAACCTCCTTTAGGCAGCATTTAATGCAGTGATGTGTATGTCAGGAGCGCCCTTTGATTGCCCTGTGCTGGGCGGAGTCCAGTTTAACGCATACAACCCCCATGCGGGTGCCACACGCTTGGAATCCCCACCACGACCCCCGTTGGTCGTGATACGTAAATGCTCCGGCAGTTCCCAAGCCGCTCCATCCCACTGCGTGATCCCTCCGCCATAAAAACCAGTGTGTAACCATACTAGCCATGCAATCTGTAGTGTGCGTGTAGCAGTCGCGCCGTCCACATGCCCTTGCGTCGTCCCGCCAACTGACAGCAGTTTTGTTTTATACCTTCAATGCATCGATGGCATTTGAGCTGTACTACCATAGCACTTTGCAGTGCAATCGCAACCCCCACGTTTGCTGAGCCAACCGCTCCGTTTGCTCCCACCCTAGCTTATGTAGTTATGTTGTGTGTTGTTTACTGCCTGGGTCCGTCCACTTGTTTGCTCATCAGATAGGATGCATGGGGGGATTTTCGCGCTCAGCAGCCCGTTAGCTTGAGCGATGTACATACTCCACAGCAGATTGCTTGCGTTTGCACAAGTACTTCTGTAGGGCCGCATCTCCGCCCCTGAGCCTATTGTGACATGCTCGCGGCGTTCTTCCTCTTGCTTGCTTGCTGTACACCGCGGTCAGGCCCTCTGGTAAACGATCTAGCTCCCTAGAATGCGCACTTGCTTGTGAGTGGCACTCGTACGTTGCGTGCGATTATGGATGAGAGGAGGGCTCGTTGCGCCCAGCAGCGCATGCTCGTGGCCGCGTGCATGGCCTGGCGCTGGCCGGGATAGCTGAGACAGGCACCTCCTGTTGGGCGCTCATCATACGTCCTGCCTCTTGCATCTCGCCCCTGTCTGCTCTTAGGTGAGTGACCGTGCATGCTGGAGTGCAGCCGAGCCGTGCTTGCTTGGTGCTGCCGGTGCTCAGAGCACACGTGTGGCCAAATCAAAGCGGAGGGAGGCGCTGGCCCACCCGCCAACTGTGCATGCCCCTTGCGTTTGTCTGTATGCCTGTGCACTGCGGGTGTTGGTGCGATGCAGGAGGTGGCATGCTGGCAGGCCCAGCTAGACCTGTGGCCAGCAGCCATCCCCGTGTCGTGTTAGTGTAACCTGCTGCCAAGCGTCTGTTCCTGCGCTGTTTGTTCTTTGCGTTGGCTTTCCTGCCCAGTCGTGCCTAGTTGTTTGTAAGTATAATACCTGCGTGTCAAGCGCCGCCTGGCCCCATTTCAAAGCGCATCGTGTCAGCATGCATTGGTTGGTTTTCCAGCTGCATGCATTCCTGTAGCGCTGCCAGCCGTGCATGGTTGACCTGTTGACATCTACGTGCATGCCGCAGCCCTTTCCCTGCCTGCATGCGCACGCACTGCGGCAAGTGAAGCCAGAAACTGCTGTATCGGCAAGCAAGGAGCATTCACCACAGGTCAAAAATGACAGTGCTTGGTTCGCTGAACAGCAGCTGGGCAGGCGGAAGCGCCTGTGGATTGTCGGGCAAGCCAGCGGTTCGCACCACAGAACCGGTGCACGGTGCTTGCACTGCGGGCAACCGGTTGGCAGCCCCAGGCCGCCTTTGCCCAACCCATTCCACGCCGGTGAAACATGGCTTGTGTTAACACGCGTGCTCGAGGTTCCGTGCTCACGCCAAGGTCTGAGATGTGCTGAGGAGCGCTTCTCCTGTCAAGACGCAGAAGCAACGCGGGACGCATGCACTATGGTCGCATAGCAGGCATCAAAGCATGGCCATGATGTGCGACTGTGCAACTGTGACGTGCGACCATGCTGAAAATGTGTCCCAGCGCGCTTCCCTGCACTGCGCGACATAGGCACACTGACAGGGGGTCGGGCTGTGCCGCCTGCTATTGTACAGCAACAGGAGTGGCTGTGGCATGGCGGCAGAGCCCAAGTTTGCTCGGCACAGCCCCAGTTTGGCACACTCGGGTTGGTTCTACAAATACGCTTACCAAAACACGTGGTCACTCATGCTGCACGCTGAGGACTGATGCCCCCTCGCGGAGGCGTGCCCATCCAGGTCACGCGCCCGCAGCGGCTCATCAGTTCACAGCTAGGGGAGGGTATCAGCCTGGACTGGAATGCAAAATGCAAACGTACGGCTCAAGCAACCCCAACCCCGCAAGCGCCCGCTGCAGCGCGGACAAGCTCACGGCGGTTGCGAACGAAGCGTGCACGGTGCGGTGCGATTTGCCGCAACGAATTGACACTGGAGGATGCACCATCCGCCCACGAGAGCAGTGAAACTTCCCCTGTCAAGTGGAGGCTTGACCGCTTCACAGCAACGGTGCTGAAATGTGGCAGGCGACAATGGTGTGCTGCTTTGCAACCTGTGTGTGTGCTCAACCAAATGTGTGACTGCATATGGGCAGGCAGAACAGTACGTGCTGGTAACGTCTCTCACGCACATGAACGACCTGCTGAAAGCTGGCACTGGTGAGTTTGGCGACGCCATATGATGTCGCGCCCGTCTCACCAGCGTATTTGTGGGCATCGACCAGCGACAAGGCAGGGCGGGCGAAGCGGCACGGTTTGCGTGCACAGGACCTGCCCTGCCTGAGAGGAGCATGCTGGCTGGGTTACTGGCTTGCCTTCTCAAAAGCGTACCTGCACTCGTAAGCAGGCTGGCGCACTTTATTTCCGACTATGTGCTGATGCTAAGTGGTGCATATGGTAGATGTGTTTCTTGGGAAGGGCTTGGAGCATAGTGTGGTCGTGTTCCCAGCAGAGGCACAGTCACGATCCCCCAGTATCACTGAACTGGATAACGAAACCGCCAGGATCGTAGGGCTGAACCGGCGCTCGAACTGAACGAGTGCATGGCAACGAGCGCTGGTTGACAGTGAACTTGGTCGTCCATGCTTATGTGACAGCAACAGACAGGGCACCTTCAAAAACACCAGGAGGTGGGTTGCGCACCCTGGCGCACCTAAACCGTGCCAAGTGTCACGGCCCCGCAGGGTGTGCATAGTACTTATTGCCCTTGCGCTTAGACGGGTAAGCAATTCATATTCGCATCTGAAGTAAGGCAACATCAACGGCCGCAAAAACCGGACGTAGGTGCAAAACGGGTATGGAGTGCTGGCCAGGGTGCCTCTGAATGCAAGTGGGTGAAGGGTGTTGTGCAACACGTCATGTTAGTCTAGCGTAAGCTGAGTGCAAGAGCATATTCCCCATTTGTCAGGCCGAGTGACATCAAAGGAATCAAAATTGACGTCAGTTAGCGCTCGGTTAGCGAGGTGCTTCGCCTTCCGACATCACAAGCATCACATTGGGCTAGTTATCATAACAGCATGTGATGATTTAGGCCCAGTCACAAATCTGCCTAGCCTGTACTTGCTTTGGGCGCTTTACGCACAGTGTGGGGGGGTGGCGCGATGACCCCGCACAGTGTGAAGGTAGTGGGACCCACCTCACCTGTACTTCCTTGACCCTCGTAGCATGCTTGGATGCCTTCCAGCAGGCTTTTCCAGACGTCGCTCATCATGTCTGGGGCTTCATGTCTGGGGCTCGTCGGTGCACTCTACATCGTGTTTAATGTGGCGCTAGCAGGCGAAGCGGAAAGTGCGCAGAGTGGGGTAAGAAGCACATCTCAGGTCCTGTATACTCAGGACTATGTTGGTAGCTTGGGTTTCGTGGCAACTCGTTATGCATGCGGTTTCTGGGGCACGTAACACGCTCAAGGTCACGACGTTGGGACTTGTTGTGCAGGTCCACAGCAGTACACCCAAACGCTTCAGGACAGTGCTTATTGACGCTGGCAGCTCTGGCTCACGCATACACGTGTTCACTTGGACTGCTGCCGCTTCACGCTCTACATACGCCGAAGTAGAGCTACCGGGAGTGGAGCTGCGCGTTATGCCGGGTTTGTCCTCTTTTGCACCAGGCGGGGAGGGCATTGAATCCTATCTCCAGCCACTTCTGCGCTTTGCTCGCAGCCATGTAAGGTTTTAACACCCCTATAGCAGTTGTTTTGGAGGCGAGACAGGCTGACTGCAGCTATACATGATTCAGCCTCCTTGCGTTGTTTGCAGGTACCAGAAGGTACCTGGCCAGAGACCCAAATACATCTACATGCAACAGCAGGGCTCCGCATGCTGCCCCCTGAACAGTCCGAAGCAGTGCTTTCCCACGTGCGCCATGCTCTGAAACAGTCAAAGTTCAAGTTTGAGGATACAGGCGTTAAGGTTATACCTGGAGCCCAGGAGGGTGTGTATGCGTGGATAGCCAAAAACTACGCTGCTGGCCGACTTCAGGTCAGTGTTAACCGTAGTTACCCGAACCATCTCTGTTTTCGCGCGTCTCATGCCTCGCATTTGTGCACACAGATGTATGTTGCACTGTATGCTTTACGCTTTGCTTATGCTGATATGGGGACCGTTTACAGGCGTTGACCGCAGGCGTTGCCCTTGGAGGCCGCAAGCAGCAGCTGTTTTCTGATGCAAGCGTGCAAACTACGTGGGGTGTGCTGGAGATGGGGGGCGCCTCACTGCAGCTAACTTTTGTTCCCCAGGAGCCCCTGCATAGCAAGTATGCTACTAAGGTGGCGCTGCCAGGTGGGGAACGATGCATAATCGCAAAGGACTCCGCACACTCCGCTTGCCGTTTGCGGTACCCGCGGAATACCAGTCCTAGTTCAGCCAGCAAACCTGCTGAGTTGTCAGTGGTCGTACAGCGCCTGGCTGCAGCACGCTGTTGTGTTTGCTTGTGTTTGCTTGCGTTTGCGGAGGTTGGCGTCCTGTGAACAACCTGTCGTGCTGCATGCTGCAGTCGATGCAGACCACAAAGCACACTAGCAGCAAGCACACAAAGAGCTCACGCACCCCACGTGACCCTTCTTTTGAGCGCCACGTTGCAGTGTTGTTTGGTTCTACAGCCAGTGACGGTACTACATCAACCACCACCACGCTGACCTCAAAACTCGAGCACACACCTGCTGCGAGTGCGTCGCAGGCATGACCCTTCCGCTATACAGCCGCAGCTTCCTGGGCTACGGGCTGGACGTGGCGTGGTTCAGGGCGGCGCTCATCGTGCAGCAGCAGCAGGCAGAACTGAGCGCCGCTGGCGACGGCAGCAGCAGCGGCGGCCCCAGCACAGCGGCGCCTACTGTCCGTGACCCGTGCTTGCACCCTGGGTGAGTGAGGCCTGGCGGGTAGCACGCACACGCGGTGACACGCGCACACACACTGCATAACATAAGCACACTGCACGGCCCCACGGAAAGCACACTGCATGGCCCAACGGGAAGCAAAATACTTGAACACACACTGCATGGCCCCACGGGAACCAAACCTTTCTAGACACACACACACACACACATGTGTGTGCGTGTGCCCTGTCCACGACACACACACGCACGCTTGCCTCAAGCCCTCAACACATGCGCGAATATCGCGTCATGTGGAGCCACCGTCCATACGCATACGTACATACGCACACTGCATACCGGTAGCCCCACGGGAATCACACAAATTATGCACAGGAACGTCTTCACGCACTGCACTGTCATAAACGCCACCGTGAGTGTGGTGAGCGCAGCTGCGCTTGTGCAGAGCAGGTCGGCGATGCGTTGACCAGTGGCAGACATCGTGAGACATGCTGTGGTGGTGCCTGGCTGGCTGGGTCGCGCTGAGTAGGACTCTGGGCTTGGTGCTGCAAATGCTTCGTATCACGAACGCAGTATGGCAAATGCTGGAGAGTGTCCTGTTGAGGCTCAACACAGCGGGTTGTGACTTGTACCTCGGCTCATGGCTTATGTGCGGGTGTTGCGGGCTGTCGGTGGCAGGTACGTAACGGAGGCTGGCATCCAGGGCGGAGGCGACTTCGTAGCCTGCCAGGCACTCGCGCAGCAGCTGCTGCCGCGCGCGATCCTACCGGCATCCTCCGCCACGTCCGCCGCCGGAGCAGCCGGAGCCGCTGGGGCCGCTTCCGCGTCCGCGGCAGCAGCCCGTACGCCGCACGCAGCGTCCGGGCAGCAGCCGGTGGCGCTTCCGGGCGCCGGCCAGGGCGCTGGCCCGGCCGCTGCCGGGTGCGCGTACGAGCGGTGCGGCCTGGATGGCGAGTACCTGCCGCGCCTGGCGGGCCTGCATCTCGCCACAGAGGGCTTTTACTACACCATGCAGGTGCGTGCGGTGGACTTGTCGTGCGATGGGTGCCAAGTACGGCGCACAACAGAGACGCTATGCTCACAAAAGCAGAGCTGTCCATGTACAGCGTGCATGGGGCTAGCAGCAGTAGCACCAAGGTCGGTGTGATGCCGTGATGACTGATGGGGGCATGGACAACATGGACTAGCTAACGTGAAGTTGAAGATGTCTTGCAAACCTGCAGTACACGGCTTCACTGCCCGGGGGTGCGGGTGTTGGGGTTGCATGCAGCGCCAGAGTGGTCCGAGGCTTGCTGACGGACCTGCTCCAACGAGTGGTGAAGCGATGGATCTTGCCTTGCCGCATTGCATCATGCCGCTGCGCTTGCCCGCTGCCCAGGGCAGATGCATGCGCATGCGCATGCGACGTGCTGCCCATGCGGTTCCTGACCACAATGCACCGTGTGCGCATGCGTGGCGTGTCATGTCCCCATGTGTGCATGCATGCATGCGTGCACGCGCGCAGAAGCTGGGCCTGCCTGAGAACGCCACGCTGGACGACATCTGGGCCGCCGGCAGCACCTTCTGCGCGCGACCCTGGGACGAACTCAAGTAGGTCCGCCACACACACACACTGCCCTGCCACACACACTGCCTGCCACTGCCTGCAACACACGCTGCCACACACACTGCCACACAGAGGATATAGCGGCACATCCGCTGCTGCTGCCATCCGCACACGCTGCAACGCGTTCTGCAACACGCTGCAACACACGCTGCCACATAGGACATAGCGGCACAGGGAATGGCCAGGCCAGTGCACTGACGGGCAAAGAGGCACACACGGGGTGTCGCACGAGGCAGCGGACCAACAGGGTCGCGCATTGGCTTGGCGCTTGCTTACCATTGTTTCCATGGCCGGCTGTCTGGGATATCGGCCCACCAGTTAAGACAGAAGTCGTGTCCAAGTGCATGCATGCCTGGCTAATGGCTACGGTATGCAAGTGGTCGGCCGGTTTCGGTTCCCGTAGGAAAGCGTCAGCTGCCCGCTGCGGTTGCGTTGCGTTGTCGCGCGATGCATCCCTCCTGCAAGCGCCTTGCGCTTGCCGCTCTGCGTCACGCTGATCTAGCTCGCGTGTTGGCGTGTTGGCTGCGGTTGGCTGCGTGTAGGCCCAAGGAGCATCAAGTGGACCATGACGCCCCGGAGGAGTATCTGCTTCGCGCGTGCTTCGGCAGCGCCTACATATGGACGCTGCTGACGCACGCCTTCCACGTACGCAGCACCGACACAAACCTTCGCTTCACTAACTTCGTCGCGCACCACAGCAGCGCCCCCGCGGCGCCGTCGGCCGCCACAGGGGCCGTCGGTGCCGCCAGCGGCAGCGGCAACACTGCAGGGGCTGGCCCCGGCGAGCACAGCAGGGCCACCGCCAGCAGTGCTGCTAGCAGCCAGACAGCGGACAGGGGCGTGCCAGTAGGTGAGGCGACGCGGCAAGTGGAGGTCTCGTGGGCGTTAGGGGCGCTGCTGGCGGACGTGATCCGCTTCGACGGTCGGCAGATCGCCAGCCGCCACGCCGTGGCGGCGAGAGGGCCGCGTGGTGGGGGCGGCGGGACGGCGGGCATGCGCCTGGTGCTGGGGCTGTGCGCGCTCACGTTCAGCAGCGCCGCCGTCGGCGGCTGCGTGCTGGCGTTCTGGACCGGCCGCGGCAGGGGCGCGGTCGACGCCGCGATCAGCCGGGGGAAGGAGGCGTGCGGGGCGATCACGGGCGCGCTGCGAAAGCGGCGGCTGTCTTGCGCTGGCTCCGCTGCCGGCAGCGACGACGGCTGGCCGCTGCTGGGTTTCCTTCCCCGGATCACCTGCCTGGGTAGCAACGCGCCGGAGCCGCCTGGCCGATCCGGTCCATCTGGGTCATCCCCGCGGGCGCAGCAGTGGGAGTACATGGCCCGGGAGGGAATAGCGAGGGATTATGCCTCATTGCCAAAGGAGGCTCGCGTGCTCACCGTCACCGCGGCAGTCAGCCGATACCCCTCCCCCGCTGTCTCCCGGACGGGTTCCCAAATCACCGCCAACACGTTTGTGACCGTGCACGTGTCTGCGCCCGGCGAGGCACACGGGTTGGGCGGCGGTGACGGCGGGCCTGGGGCAGCGAACGGCGGCGCAACGAAGGGCGGCGGGCTGCAGCTGCCGCCGCTGCCCCCAAAGCGCACGCGCGCGACATCGTCGGCATGGTACACTGGCGGCGATGATGGCGGCGGCGATGCGGATGCTTCCCCTGGGCCCCGCATGCAGTCGGATGCAAGCGCGGGCCGGCTGCCGGCACCCGGCTCATGACGCTGGGAGTGAAGCTTGGATTTGCGGCAGGCAGGGTGGGACGGCAGTGTCGTACCGGTATCAGGGTTTGTGCCACCGCAATGCTGTGTGCTTCTCAAATGCTGAGGTTCTCCTCACAAGTACGCTATGCGATCTTTGCGCCGATGCCCATGACATTACCCCGCTTTGTTACCCTGATTGCATGGGGTGAACATAACATTGACCTAATGCATTGCATGTTTGCATTCCGTGCATGAGAAGAACCGTATGGAGGCTGTTTGGCGAAGAATGATTGCGTTTGCATGAGAGGTAGACGCTGTTATGCATGCAAACTCGTACGTACTATACACTGCTTGTGCCACGTGCCACGACTTCGGGCACGTATCTTTTCACCCTACGCCACATGCATGTGATGGGTGGTCGCATGTTGTGGGAGCTTGTGCGGTCACCCTGAGGTTGTGTGGACTCGACAAAACAGCGAGGCCCGTCCTGGGAGGTTTGCGCTGATTTGCATCAACAGGGTGCATGAGAGATTTTTGAGAGATTTTTGAGATTTTACATTTTGGCACCATGCATGCATATGTGTGCCTGCGTGGGGAGCCGTGTCAGGGGGATGTGTAGCGGCATGTGCTGCTGGGTTTGGGCGCACGCCTCAGCCGTGCGGTGTATGATTGCGTGCTGCGCCTAGCTAAGCATACGGGGCCCCGGGGCCCTCTGAACGTGTGGGCCTCGCCACGTCGGCATGCGCATGCACGCCAACGCCCACAACGCGCATCATTTCGTATACCGGTATCGTTGCAAACTTGCGGGCGAAGCAGCTGTTGCAAGCATGCTGCCAACCACGTCCCCGTACGTACCCGCACCGACAAATGCGGTGCGATGCCGCCATACCGTAATCGTTCCGTGGCATCCTTGACCATAACCTCGGATTGTGACGATGATTCTCGTGATACTGTGCATAAGCTGCACGTACAAGCGTACTGCGACCCTGTACCGTACCTAAGTAAACCGCGACAGGTCATGTCATGTTCTGTGGCGGTGGCAATGTGGCATGTAGCCCAGCATGCATGCGAGGGCCCGACAACGCGCACACCGGAGTGTGACTGTGATGTTAATCTTGATCATGTCTAACTGCCTTGGCGTAATCCGCATGTGCGACTGTGTGTGGCCGTCTTGGCGATGCCTGCTGCGGAGTGCTCAGCGAGGCTACCAATCGTGCAACTTGTCAGTCCGCCACACATATGGCGCCGCGCTAGGTCCTGGTGCGGGCTGATGCGCTGGGCACTGACCCCCCGCCCCCCACCGCTATGATGCGCCCCGGGGTGGGCGGCGGAAAACGTTTGATTTCATTGAGCGGCTGCGGATTCCATGTCTTGCAGCTCTTGCAGCAGGCGCCTCTCAGCCACGGCCTGCACAGCATTTAGAAAACCAGCATCTCGGTGAGAGGGAGGTCACGCACAATCTGGCAGGCGCTGGCATGCAAATTTCGGCGCAGCACAGCTGAATACATCGTAGTGCAGGTTGGTGTGTTCAGCAGCAGCGTTACCTGTAGCATAGGCGTATTCGTTGGTAGATTGTAGGAACACAGCACTGGCTTCTTTAGCTTCAGAGCTGCAGCCAGCAGCACACACGTGAAGCACTGAAGCGAGTTACAAGCGGCCTGTTGGCGACATCGGCTCTTGCAGCAAAAGCACCGGTCGTGGACGCTCTGAAGTGAAACAAACACCAGCCCTAACAGGTGCTCTACCTAGCCGCTGTGCAAGCGCTGCCCCTTCGACACTGCAGCTGCCAGGGTAGAGGGTCGCGACTGCGGGCGAAGCATCCTGCGAGCACGGCGGGCAGCAAACCTCTTCCCAACGGGACAACCCCAGCAAGGAGCTTGCCCAAGAGCGCAGCTCAAACGATCATCAAAGTGAATCAGAACTTACCAAAGGAGTTTGTATCCCCAAGTGCAAGTTGCCAAGCTTGGGCGCCCCAGCACCGAGCCATACGAAATATTGGCGACCAAGATCGAGGATTTGGAAATAGATGATTCCTTCTCCGGGTGGCTGTTCTGAGAAACTGCGTAGACGTACAGTCGGCTGGACTTGTGGCATAGGTGATGCGCTAGGCTGCCCACTAGTGCTTAACACGTCATCCACGATCGGTTGGGCATCGAGTTCCATGGTGCGTGCGTCAGCTCGGGGCGCGTGTTCGAGTTCAGAGTCAGAGGTGTGATTCGTCAACCTGTTTTGGATCAATCAAGCAAGGGGGTGGAACAAATCAATGCGGGGTGGGAGTGGTGGCACGGTGTAGACTGCAGCAGACTGGCTAGGCCAGAAATGCATCCGAGCGAAATGCGTCCCTGCAAACGGCATGTTCCCGCTTCCTCCCATTTCTCCTGCCATGCCTCGCGTGCTATGCAAAACTTGATAGAGGGCTTGCACATGTATCGTACGCACGCGAAGACGTGTGCTCAAAGCACCTTCAGCGCACAGCAGCGCATGCAGGCATGGGAGAACCTGCAGCAGTGCAAACACGCTCTCACGTCACGCACTTCTGTGGCCCTGGCATTCACGCCCTGGCACCCACACTCACAGCTGCCACAGTGGTATCTGCTGCATCGCTACCACGGCTCTATGGCCTCCAGCAGTGCATCACGGCTACCGCAGTGTGTGTGCTGCACAGCTGCAGTGGTCTTCGCCACTCTGTGGCTCACCAGCTTCGATGGAGTCAAGCAACTAGATGCAGCCTAACTGTCCCTACAGACCCTGAACACTACACCTCACCTCGCCCCGGTCGATCATTGTCCTCAGCGCCTACACGGCTACACCCCACCCGCACGACGGCACGCGAGCACACCAGCACGGTACCCAAATGGAGTACCCAAATGGAGTACCCAAATGGAGTACCCAAATGGAGTACCCAAATGGGTAACATACTCTCTCTTGGTCCACCTACCCGTTTGCGCTCAACAGGCCTGCCACCTGCGCACCCCCCGCCTCCCCCCACCACCCCTCACACACACGAAGCAATCAGGTGCATCCCCTGGAAGGAAACGCAGCCGTTGTGCTGCATCACAGAAGACTGTGGAGCAGCCCGCTCAGAGCTAAGCGCCAAATGCAGGCACAGCGTGCATGCGCGCGGGTGCCGTCGCCACCTGTCGGACACCCTGCTCGCAGGCGCGTGCGTGCAGGGTTGAGTTCGTCGCGCCAAAATGCATGCGTCGCAGAGTATCATTGCATGCTCCGACCGCTGTGCAGCGTCAGTCAAGAGCTGACGGTGCCCTTAACTAGCCCGTCAAATCATCGTAACGTAAGCCACGCGCAGCACATCGCTGTTCGTGGAGCATGTTGCTTACTGTGCGTTTCAAAGCCTACCAAAATCAGCTTTCGCTGTGCAAATTAGCATGCCTGCCACCCACACGCATGGGGGTGCAGTTTGTCATGCAACCAGGTGGTCAGGCCAGTCTGCCCGGGTTGGCGTCCTGCGCTGTTTGGAAGCAGACTTGCAAGAATTCAGTCCCAGGCCTGCGCTGCACCACTGCTGCACAGCTGCACACGAGCGTGTGCGTGCCCTGGCCTCCTGCTGGTCGCTTTTGTGTTGACTCCACAGACTGACTCTGTGCTGCAGGTATTGGCACCAGCAAGCTGTGCAGCGTACTTTCCAACGTCACCTGGTGACGACACGAGGCTCGCTCACACTGCCAGCGCTGCTCCGCTAGCTTTACCTCAATCAAGGCGTCCATGCTTTCCTGTCAGTGTGGACGCGCATCAATATCACACACTGCAAATCCAATTACTGCAGTAGTGGTATTTGTGCGAGGTTGCCAAATGCCGAAGTACAGCAGTCACAGCTGCTGACGCACAGGTGTGTGGGCAGCTACCCGCGATGATGATGCCCCCGATACAATTATTAGTGGTCCAGCACTGAGGCGACTTTGGATGGCGAAGTCTGCAGTGTGGAGGCTTCCGCTGCCTTTGCCTTGGACAGCGACTGAATGCTGCTGCTGCTGCTGCTGCTGCTGCATCACACAGCGTCTTGTTGCACAGCTGCCTGCTGCCCGCTGAAGCTGCATAGGCAAAGCATACAGCATGCCGTAGCCATAAGACTGCAGAGGTGCTTTGATGCGCATGCAGAGCACCATGCTTGCACTCCGTTTACCCGTTTCTTCCACCTCGGCTGCAGCGTTTCTATCCGCGGCCCTGCAGAACTGTTCCCCGATGGCCAAAGAGCCGACCCAAAGCTAGGTTGCTGTTTAACTACACGTTCACCCAACAAAGGAGCGTGTGTCTGGAAATAAGCCTAATAAGCCCGTTTGCCCTCTGGAATATCTGGACTCTCCGAGGTGTCCGTAGGTTTGACGTCGCCCGTCTGACGCTGCCACACGCTCGACTGCACCACACACAAGGCAAGTTTCAGCTTGGGGTGCAAAGAGACTGGGACAGCGCAAGTCAGGCAGCCAGCTGGTTTAAACGACAGCGTAGGTGATGAAGTAAGTCGACAGCAGCTGGTCGGCTAGGCCAGACCATACGCTGCTGCATGCTGGGCGCTCAAAAGGCTGTGACGGAGGACGGGCCTGCCTGGGGCCGGTTGGTGGCCCGTTCTGCCTGACCAGTGCGAAGCCTGTGGCTGCCTCTGCGTGCTGCATGTCGACGGTGGAACGCAGCAGCAGTCACGGGCTGTGCGCTGATGAGGCAACCCGCTGCTGTACGCGCGCTATGTTGCTGCAGGCGTGGGTGCATGCGTATCATGCCTCATCATCGCTGCATCATCCCTCGAATACTTTAAGATCACGTAGTTGATACGGTATGACTGTGACGACACACATGCATAGCCCTCGCTGCAGTGAAGTTTAGGTGGCTGTGCAAGCATTCGGCAGGCATGCCGGCCTGTCAGCGCCCGCACACTCGAGTAGCTGCGCGTGCACCAGAAAAGACAGGAACGCCTACGAACTACGTTCATGCCTTGCACCCGGCAAACAAGCAAGGGCCTTGGGCCTGCTCCAGGGTTGCGCCTGGTGTTGAGCTGAAGGTGTTTAGGCTGACCACTGCTGAGTCACCTGGCGGGCGTGTGATCCGTTAACCATTGAAGAATTCACTGAAGGATGTGCGTGATATGCTGCTGCTGATGCTGATGTGGTTCCTGCAGTTCTACACTTTGCACGTACACCAGGCTTACAAGTGATGTATCAGGCGGCGGTGTGAGGCCCAGCCCAACAGCCTAAGTACACTACCTCGCCCTGTCAGGCACATCTGGCCTCGCTCCAACGCAGCCTGACAAGCTGTGTGCCACACCTCCTCCAGCTGCTGGCTTCTAGCGTGAGCGGCGCCACGCGGGGTCCTCGGAAGGACCTACAGGACAGCAGACTCGCGTGTGACTGCCCTTTCAGGAATAGCTAAGTCGCACCGTGCATGGGCCGGCCACCGCACCAGCAGCAGGACCTTTGAACGCTTACGCCTGCTGAGGTGGACCTGAGGTTGACACAGACAAGTATAGATACACCATCATGGTGCACAGCCATGATTCCACAATGCGTGCACACCCGAATGGCCACCACGTGTCCGCCGCCGCTCCCGACACCCATCACCACGCTGCTGACGCCGCCAGCGGAGGTCAGCAGCAGGGCCAGCAGCCACACCTGCCGGCCACAGCACCGCTGGTGTTTGACATCCCAGGCACTCTGGCAGGCGCCACCGTGCTGCTGACAGGTGAGTGTGTGATGGATTGCCGGCTTGGGTGCATCGGAATAATCCCTTGCCGTGACTGCTGTTCTTGCCCGTTGTACCCATCCACCCCAATACCCGACATCACTGGGCTCTTACAGCATGGCGTTCTGGCGTTCTGGCACGGTCGATGTATCCGATGCTACTGCGTTCCCATACAGCAGCAGCAGCAGCAGCAGCAGCAGCAGTTTCTGTTGACACCGCATGCTGCACACGCGCGCCCATGACACGATCCACACCACGCATGCACGCGTGCGCATGCCACAACGCACCATGCACAGGCAAACACATTCCTGCGTTTGCAATTTTGCAACTCCCGCACTCACGCTTTGTACCCTGCTGATGCATTAAGTTGTGCATCATGTCTGTTCTCAACTGAGCGCGTGACCATGGGGCCAGCGGGCCAGCACTGGTTTGCAATCCCATGCTTGTTTGTGCATGCGTGTATGCATATGCGCGTGCGCATGTGTGTGCGTAGGCGCCACGGGCTACCTAGGCAGCGTGGTGCTGGAGCAGCTGCTGAGGTGCATTCCCCTCCTGGAGCGGGTGTTCGTACTGTGCAGGGCGCGCGGTACGATGACGGCCCGCAAGCGCATCGACAAGTACGTGCGCGCGTGTCGCTGTGCCCCGTGCCCGTCCCGCTCAACCGTGTACACTACAATTACCCGCCTCACAGTACTGTGTAACGTGCGTGTGTTATGGTTGTGCACGTTGCGCCAGGAGCGTATGTCAGCTGCATCAGTCAAAGTTCGGTGTATACATGTCTGTTCCCATACAGCAAATGCGCCAAACTTAGGTCTGCACTACTGAATGGCCCGAAATGGCCCGAGCTTGTTCATCGGTGTTGCCCTCTGCTGCGTTCAAGTGCACCAAATGTCATGGGTCGTTGTCAGGTGCCGCAGACCAATGTCCACCTGCTGCGTGCGCGCTGCTCCTCAAACACTGACAGGCTGATGACGTCGGGCCTGTTCCACAAGCTGAGAGCCCGACCAGAGCTGCGTGCCAAGGTCAGGCTGCAGCACGCCCCCGCAGTCGGCCCTTCGTCGTTTCTAACAGCCCCACACAGACATCAGAAGCATGTCAACAGCCATCATAGCATGTCAACAGCATGTCAGGACAATCAATGGGTGGCCTATGCACGTACTATGCTCAGCAACGCACATTATTCCGGCCAATCCAAACTTCCAGTTGACTCGCTGCCTGCTGATGGGGCTTGTGTGTGACTATGTGGCGCAGGTGGTGGTGGTGGAGGGAGATATGCTGCAGCCAGGGCTGGCGCTGTCGGAGCGCGACAGAGCGCGGGTGCTGAGCCACACCACCACCGTCATACACAGCGCCGCGAGGCAAGTTGTGCCGGGTGCCGCTGAACAAGCGTATTTGTTTTCTCCGCTCTCTTGGACGGCTCCCGCAAGCAGTATAAGGGTTAAGACCCTCTCGCGCGGCTGAGCCGGCCAGGTTCAGGAGTTGATTTCGTACCCCAATCGAAATAGCTCGCCTTCCTGCACCCTCCACACTAGGTCTCAATGAGACCACACACATGCATGGCATGGCAGGTAAGTTGCATGTGTACTGCACTGTCCGTGAGTGCTGTCTATGCGCTGCCGACAACCCATCACGCAGGATCTCGCTGCAGGACCCCATCCAGGTCACGCTGCGGAACAACTACGGCGGCACATACAACCTGCTGCAGGTGAGCAGTAAACGCGTGATACCGCGGTACAAGCGGTACATAAACAGAAGAGTAGCAAGGCTGCCGAGTAGAAAGTTTCCCGATGCAGTTATGCATGCCCAACATCGCCCGTGATGGGGGTTGCTGGCAGATGATGCGCCATGCGCAGCCTTCTTGTCCTTGTTTGTAGGCTGCACTGCAGCATCTGTGTTCAGGCTGGCTGCATGCAACTTGGAAGCTGTCAGACTGCGTGATGCAAGTGTCGTTAGCCTGGTACAGCATGCATGAGCGCATTACACCAACCAGGAGTCCAATACACAAACCTGCCTGTAGCAGTGGAGTACCGCGTAGGAACCCTAATGACTACGGTAATTCCAGCCAGCATCCCGTTGTGCGTTTACCGCATGCATGCATGTGCGCCACGCGGCCCGTCCCTGCCCGCGTGTGCAGCTGGCGGCTTGCATCCCCAAGGGCCAGCTGCGGGGCGTGTGCCACGTGTCGACCGCCTTTGTCAACGTCAACCTGGTGGTCCCCGGGCAGCCCGATGCGTCCCCTACGGTGGTGGAGGAATGCATTTACCCCCTGAAGCAAGGGGATGAGGAGGTGAGCGGTACAGCCTTACAGGGGTTAGCTAAGCAGCATTGATTCAGGCAAACATTGAGGCGTAGCACGCCTTCAGCCTGGTTTACACACTGACAATGCTGGCGCTTATGAGCGCTGATTCGGGTTTTCAAACTGTTTTGATGGTATAGCGGCATGCAGATTGCGGTGATGGTGGGTGTTGGGTTGATCTACTGTACATCTGGTGGCCTCGCGGGCCATTGCAGCGTGGCGTACTGTTGCGCACGTGTGTGGCCACGCAGTGCTGTCCTGCAGCGCCCACCATGCCACACAGCGAGCCTTTCCAGTAGCCCTCACTCTTTACCTCTGTTTACCATACCTGGAATTGGACTGGCTGAATCGGGATCTGTACTGCAGGTGGATCACGCTCGCTTCGTGGGGGATCTCCTGCGTATGCCCCCCGCAGCAGCCGACCACCGCGCCGCCATGGCGTGCCGCCTGTGGCGCTTCCCCAACACCTACACCCTCGGCAAGCACCTCTCGGAGCAGCTGGCGGCGTCGTTCCACGCGGCGGGCATGCCGCTGGTGATCGTCCGGCCGTCCTTGGTTTCGGCGCTGGCTGGGCCTCCGTACCCAGGCTACGTAGGCAACCTGGCAGGTGTGTGAGCGAGCACCTACCCGGACTGGAAAAAGTGCCATGAAGAATCCGCATGCAGATGATTCATACCGTGCGCTTTCAATGAACATGCATGCGGTGTGATTTGGGTTGGTTTGGCTGCCTCTGGCCAGGAAACAAACTGCCGAGCAGGGCGGGTCCTCACAGGTCTAAGGGCTTGTGCAATGACGTTTACCATGGTGCTATACTGCTATGTGAACCTTGTGAGTACTGCTGCTAGGCAGTGAATATTGTGAGGATCCGTGTGCAGAATCCGTGTGTGGTAGAAGTAATTGCTTCCGTAGGGCTGTGCAGTTTGCACATGCTTGAGGATAGAAACTGCACCTGACAATGGCGAGGTGTGTGGGCTGACCTGACGCACGCGTGTGACAGCTGCATTCCTTGCCGTGCCTCTGCGTGTGTAGGCCCCAGCGGCTTCATGCTGGCCTATGCGATGGGCTTCCAGCGCCCACACGCCATGGCCTGGCACGCACACCACATGCTCGACGTCGTCCCCGGCGACGTGGCTGCGGCGGTCGTCATGGCGGGAGCTGCTGCGGCCACGCTGGGCGTCACATCGGCGCAGCTGCAGCCATTTCCGGCCCAGGGCCGCTGCCAGTTGCAAGGACCAGGTGTTTCAGCCCGGGCGGCTGCCTCCCCGCTGCCCAGCCGTCGGTTTGTTCTGCAGCAGCATCACGACCTGCTCCGGCCGCCGGCGCTGGCGCCGGCGTCTGCACTCCCCTGCAAAACAGCAGCTCAGCAGCCGCCCGATCTGGGCTCGAGCGCGGGCACGGCCGCATGCTCACCAATCGTGGCGGCGGCGCCGGTTTCAGCAGCGGGGGCAGGGGCGGCAGGGGTGCCGCCCGCCTCTGCGGCGTCCGTGCTGCAGCAGAGCGCTTGGCGTGACTCGTTGCTGCCCCGTCCGCCGATGTTTGTCATCCCGCCCCCGCTCCACCTGCTGCGCTGGCAGCAGTGGCTGCAGCAAGCCACCCAGCAGGCAGCTGGGCGGCAGGCGCCGCAGCAGCAGGCACCCCAGCAGCACACAGGAGCCTCAGCGCAAGTGCCCAACGGAGACAGCCACACACCGACGGAAGTGGCAGCTACCGCAGCAGCTCCGGCAAGCAAAGATTGCCCCCAGCAGGACGCCCCTGTGGATGCTTCATGCACACACGTGACCGCGCCAGCAGGCGGTGATCGGGACGGGGGCAACCTGGCGTCGGAGCTGCAGGACGACCGGGATGCGTCAGCGCCAGCACCGCCAGCAAGGCCGGAGGAGGTGCCGGAGGAGGCAGAGGTGCTGATCCTTCACGCCTGCACCTCCTGCGTTAACCCCTGCATGGCGAGGGCCTGGTGATGGCCCACGAGTACTTCTCCGCGCGCCCGCTGCCGTTCAGCCTCGGCACGTAAGCACGCTCCTGGGTCTGGCGTGCCATGTAGTTTGCATGGTTCTGCCATCTGCCTGTGTCATGTGCATGAGGGTGGGGTTCGGATGCAGGATGCACAAGGCCGCACCCGCGCCTGGGAGTTCTGACATTATGGTGGCAGCCTGTGGGGGCGCGAGTGTGCGCGACCGATTGTATTAACTACCCCTGTGCATGTAGGGCAGCTCACACTGTTTACGCTGCTCACTTGATACCAGCATGCGCATGCTCAATTGCTCATACAGCACTGATGCACCGGCTGCATGCCTGAACCCTGACCCCGCAGGATCAATGTGATCGACCTCTCCCGCCCCGAGCCCCTCGTCGCGTTCCGGCCCTCAGCCTGGCGCGTCGCGCTGGGCAAGGCGGTGACGCGGACCAAGGTCGCGGCCGCGGCGGGCCTGCTGCGCTGCTTCGGGCAGCAGCGCACCGCGCGCAAGTGAGTCACGCTCCGACCCGGCCACCATCCATGGCATGCATCTGCAGTGACTTCCTAGCATGTAACCATTCCTGCCCAAAAGCAAATGCATGCAGCAGGTGTGCATGCTGCATATGCCTGCTGGCGGCATAGGCGGCATGCACGCCATGGGTGATAGACCCTTTGGGGGGATTTAGAGAGGGGAGGATGGGAGGGATATCCCAGCAGGAACCAGGGAGTGCGTTGCCGTAGGGGATGGGGGTGGGACATTGAGTTATTGACTCCGGGGTCTCCAGGGCTGCTGGGCGATGGCTTACAAACATAACATCCGTTGGGGGATGTCATAATGTGTTCCTGTCTGTTCCTGTAGGTGCTTGTGGTGCTACGCCCATAAAGGCTGCAGACCGGCTTCCAGGCTTGGTCGGACGGCAACACGCCCAAGTACGACTTTGGGCTCTACTTCTCATGCCGCAACGTGCTGGCGCTGGAGGCGATGCAGCCGCTGCTGACCACTACCACCTCCACCATTGGCGGCACCATCGACGCAACCACCAACGGCACTTCCATAGCTGCGGCATCGCCTGCACCGCCCAGCCCGGCAGAGCACGCTAACGGTGCTGCTCCATCCATGATTGCACCATCAAACGCCCCAGACTCCGAAGGTCATGCGGGTGCGGTTGACGGCGGCCACAGCATCAGCAAGACTACGACACTGCATGCAGCACAGGAACTAGCGCCGGGGCTACCGCCGTCAGCATCATCGCCGCCGTCAACTTCGCATTGCGTCACGGAAGCAGTGGCGGCGGGGGCGTATGATCAGGCTGCGCTGCCGCCGCTCGTGTGGCGCGGGGACTGGCGCGCGTACCTGCAACTGTACGCCGAGGCCACCTGCCACCTGTACGCGGGCGTACCGCTGCCACCCGTACCGCTGCCGCCCGTATCGCCCGTACCGCAGACTCCACATTCCACCTCCACCTCCAGCAGCGACCGCCGCAGCACCGATTGCGGGATCCCGAGATGGACCAAGGCATCGCAAGGCGATCCAGGGAGGGGGACGTCGGCAGCGAGAGGCAGGGGAAAGCTCCCGGCGGTCGGCGCCGGGTCGGTCGTGGACGGTTGCCGGTTCGTGGCCATCCCGGCAGTCCCCCTGGAGTGGATGTAATCTATCTCCGAAAAAGACCACACATGGATGAGCGCGGGGGATTCAGGTGATAACAACGGGCAACGGAGGGCTGGTAGCATTGTGTTTGGCGTCTGTGCAGATGCGGCATGCGTCAAGGTGTGCGGTTTGTCCTTGCATGGAAGCCGATGCCGGTAGGGACTCGTAACCGCACGCCTTGCCGACACGGTGTGCCGATTGGAGGTGTTTGACGTGGGTCGCACGCTAGCAGCGAAGGGCGTACCGCTGTTTGCTGATCCTCAGACCTGGTTGGTGCTTGGCCGCTTGTGTGACCGTGTGCCTGGCTGCCTGCTCAGCAGAGGCGATGTGCGAAGGGCACGTGGGTTACTCATGCAAGCATGAGTCAAAATAAGATTCCCTTTGGGCCATGCAGTACAAGCAGTGGGTGTGTAGATGCGTGTGTGTGTGTGTGTGTGTGTAGTTGTGTGTGTGTGTGTGTGAGCCGTTTGTTGTGATTCAGACGCTCAAAGCGACGCACACAGCGTTGGGCGCTCTTTCTGACACAGCGTTGCACACTTACACTGATTGGTTACCTGCACTTGTGCTAGCCAGCCTGTTGTGGAGGGCGTTACCGGTTGTGCGATTGTGTGCCTGCGCCCAGCCACCTATGCGCCTGAAACCCCCCTCAGCTATGGGGCAGCTTGTTTAGGATCCGGCAGGGCTTGCTATCCAAGTAGCCCGCATTTGGCGCTTCCTTTCTCCTCTTGGCTTGATTTCGTTGTGCTTGATCGCATCGCCATGTGTTCCGCTCTGCGTTCAGCGCGTTCTGCCTTCATCATTGCGTTGCCATCTCTACGTCGTCTTTGTTGCCGCATTGCCCTGCCAACACCCCACGCACACCTCCGCAGGGAGCGGCTGTGCAAGCATGTTGTGACCGACCGGCTTTCTGCTTCTCACAGCGCTTACTGCGTAGCTTCAACCAGGAGTCTGCAGTGCGTGGTCCTGAAGTATATAACAGTATCTCCGGCAGCGAGGCCTGCAGCACATCAATGTATCATGGATGGCAGTGATGGTTCAATGGATGGCAAGTGTGAGTGTGTGTGCGCATGTGGCGTCTGAGACCAACGGTGTATTGTCGCCGCCAGGTAGGAGCCAGCCGGTCACGCCAGCACAGGGCATACATGACGGCGTACGGGATACCGAGTAGTGGGCGGGGCATGCGGTCAGCCTGTGCGATGTGCTCGATCACCGCGCTCTAAGCGCGCAATCCACTGACCTCCCTCGACGTGCCTCACGACACAATCGGCAAAGCGGAGTGCAATACGCTCGAAACGACTTGCAGCTCGACGCCACTCATCAGCCGTGATTTAATCCGCTCGCAGCTCCACGGCGCGCTGCTTGTCCGCACAACAGGGTGTTGTGCTTGTCCGTGCGAACATTAGCCAGCAAATGCTAAAAGCTCAAAGCTCAGCGCGCCGTTGGATTGGACCAGCCAAAACTATCCACCAACCCATGGCGCCTCTGCGCGTGTTGAAACAAGCCAATTATCCGAACAAAACCGCGATCACCCTAATTAGACGTTGCTGTCATTGGCAGCTCCCATCTGGAGGGCAGTGCCTGGTCAGTGTCTTGTACAGTGTGTAAACATGAGCATGTGCCAGGCGCGACAGGATGCATGAGTGAACACCGCTGCTGTGGCATTATGCGATCAAGGGTTCAGCGCTACACAACGGCGCAAAGAATCGATCACAGAAGTCCCGTGCGAAATGCATATGCGAGCAGTGGCCCTTAACACGCCCCCCCCCCCCAAAAAACACGTCAGCACATTCTGCAGGAAGCGCGTGTTGAGTTGCCGACACTTGCTCAAAAGTCCTTTCCTACCCTAATACGTTGCACATGCATACACGAACCAGCATGCATAGGAGCAGGCTGCGTTTCCCCGCTGGCGAAGCTGTCAGCTGTACTGCGCCACGGAGTACGGGACAGGCCAGCCTCGCCTTGCACGACACGGCGAGCGGCGGCGCAAAAGGCGAAAACAGGCACGCAGCGGGGCACATACTAGCTCGAGGCCCACATACAGGCTGGTAGGCAACATGCAATATGCCAAACCAAGCCAATCCCGAGTCCCGCGCATCCAAGGTGGCCGCTGGCTGTTTGCCCGAGGCCCACCTCTACAAGGACGACTATCCATGCAATCACCACCAGCAGCACAAGCTTCCACAAGCAACAACAGCGCCTGCAGTGGGCCTGCAATGATATGGGAGCAGATGAACGTGACACTGCAGCAGCAGGCTCTGCTGCTGCGCCAGCAGGAGGCGGGTGGATGGATGTATGGCTGGTGGATGGCTTACTGGGTGTCGCCGTGTCAGCAGAAGAGGAACGTGGAGGTCTCTGCTGCCAGCATCTTCTTGGCCCTGGCGCTGCCCACCACGCCCTCCAGGGCCAGCAGGTCATACTTGCAGTACAGCGCGCCCACGGTGGCGTGCTGCGCTGAAGAGGAGGACGCAGATGCACCCCCCACCTGCAGGCAAAGCACATGCGATGAAGAGCACATGCAGCACATCAGCGTGATGAGGCGTGAGTAAATGATGGCTTGACACCTGGGTACCCCTATGATTCACGGAAAAGAAACAGCACAGAGCCAGATGTGCATTGAGTGGAGAGGCACGAACAACCGTCGCCGGGCGGCGCACACACGAGTACGCACAGCCACACAGCCTTGGTAGCTCCCGCCCACCGACAACATCGTTCACTACCGGCGGTCACACTTTTCCACCTCCTCACCTGCAGGAGGTTGAGGACCTCTGAGTAGTAGTGGCCGTGTACGGGCAGGCCGTAGAAAAGAATGTCCTGCAGGGAAGAGGGTAAGGAGGTAAGGCAGGTTTGGCCAATGCCACCCATTGGAGTGCGCCGCGTCGTCGCCGGCGCCCGTAAAGCCTCCACAACCGCGTAAACCCACACACAACATCAACCGGGCCACCACAGCAACACGTTCCCCATACGTAGACCATGTAGTGCGTCACCGGAACCCACAAAACTGACATGAAACACAACTGACCGGCACTGACCACCCAAATGCAAATGTATGATCAAAGCTCACACATCCCATCCCAATCCCTGAGGCAGTATACCACACCACTGCGTTCATCCAATACCGTTACGCACATGCCGTACGCACCTTTGTACCGCGGATGCGGTAGCGGTGGTAGAAGTGCGCTCGCTCCGTGTAGAGCATCACGCGCCGCTGGCCGTGGTAGAAGCGCGCGCGCGCCCTCACGACGTCCTTGGGCGTGCAGTACTCGCTGAGAGCGACCATGGAGGCATCCTGCAGGTGAGCAGCCAGGGAGCAGCCAGGGAACGGTCTGTCAGGGAGCAGTTATGTTTCATTGTTGTTGTTTACACTCGGCCGGCTAGCCAGAGGCCCAGGGTCGCCCTAGAGAGGGTTTCAAAGAAGGCACGTGTTATCATTGTTGTGGCATGCAGTTGAGCAGCAGGAGCCAAGGAGCAGCCAAGAAGCAGTTGAGTAGCAGTCATTGAGCAGTCAAGGAGCAGCCAAGGAGCAGCCTTGTTGCGTTATGCTAGGTTATGTTGCATCAGGAGCGTGTCGGCCAAACGGCGCATGCTTCCCGCAGATGGGGACCAGGCATGCAGAAGAGGAGCCCAACCTAGGCACAGGGAACACTTGAGCAGCACCCAAGGAGCAACACGCGCAGCACAGGGTTTGCAGACATGATGAGAGACGTCCGGGCCGTCCGCTTATGCCTTGCTGCCTCCCTGGACGCGCTCACCTCTTTATCTAGGTAGTTCCTCAGCCGCACAAAGTCAAAGTACTGAGGTACGAAGATCAGCAAGCCTGCGACAGCAGCAGCAGCAGCGCACGCAAGCAGCACACGCAAACAGCAATGCGCAAGCAGCGATCAGTTGCTTAGCCCATCTGCCCAGCAGCGCACCATGCAGCGCACCAAACAGCAGCACCTGCGGCTTGAGTCCCTATGCATGACTCCACCTGCTGTGGTGTGATGGACAGACAACCTGCGGTGCGACTCATACAGTCGTTCAGCGAGGAACGCACGTGTAAACCCTTCATCCTGAAAGCTCCTCACCCTTCACCCAGGCAACAATGGGACACCGCCCCCGTGCCGCTCTCACATGCTATCCATGGCAGGCCCAGGCTCACGCATGCACCTGCCCCTGTTGCCATTCCACATGCCCCTCATCTCGACGCTCTCCGCCCCCCGCCTTCTCCCCGCCCCCCCCCCTATACCACTTCTGATCCTCTGTCTGAAACCCCCCATG